>PNEQ01035973.1:52555-100874 GCA_003012365.1 Medauroidea extradentata | reverse complement strand
CCATGTCAAACAGTTCACTTGATAAATAACGTGGTGGTTGCCGTCGTTGTTCGTTTCCTTCCATTTCGATAACACATTTAACACCTCAGCACTCACTTTGCACATCGTTACTAAACTGATAAACAAAATTGTGGCAGACGAGCTTTTATAGTCTGGAGTAACGCTTCTAGACCCATCTAGTGGCAATATCGAAAAGGGAAAAAGAGCACGTGGCAACGAATGTTCTAGAACTTTCTTTCCCAAAAAATACAAACCCTTTTAAACAGCCATCACATTGTTGACCACAAACAGCCGAGGCGGTTAAGCGCAGACTGCCCGATGCCGAGGTTCCGGGTTCGAATCCCGGCGAGGTAGATGTAGCTCAGCGTATTTTTAAATGTTTTTTTCATGATGGTATTTACTTGTGTAATACAGTAATTATTGCAGTTACCTCACCCTCGACGCGTTTGAAGAGTTAAAACAAATATATTATTTGCTCATATTCTGTTTTACCGGCGGATTCTTGAATCATACAAAAACGTCATAACAATAATGTTACTTACAGCCGGTTCATAATATTATATTCTCGTAATAATGATATGTTATGGTTTCAGTAAAATATCGTGCCGCTGCTAGGCAGTAAGACTAAAGTGCCTGTGTTGTTATTCGTAGGTTAGTCGTTCTACCATTTTACATTTGTTACACGTAGTTCAGAAACGTTTATTTTATAGAAATATTTCGTAAAAGTGATTAACAGAAGCGTTCAATAACAAGATCTGAAGCAGAAATTGTTGAAACATATTCCAAAGTCTGTGTAAATATATGTTGTAAGAGTTAAACCGTTTAGAATGCTGCGTAAGAAGGCGGCAACCAGTGAAATCGAACGTAGCTCCGTCGCTAGCGCGCCGCGAGCAGAATTCAAGCCGGTTGCGGGTGGGTAGGCAGCCCACTTGCCAGTTCTGTGTTGAATCGAAACACACTGTACGAAGTTTGATTTATTTTCATGCATTGATACAATCGGATCATGTCAAATAGTTTTATTAAAATAATCTTAATTTTGCTGTATATTACAGCACATTTGAAGCGCGTGGTAGGAGGCTCCCTTAAAAATGTTCAAATGGGGAAAAATCATAATTTTGTGTTTGTATAAAGTAGGGTTAGTTTCGTAGACATTACTTAAGAGTACATTTTCCTCTTACAAAAAAATTGAGCCCAATCAGTTTTCCCATTGTGGCATTTCAAAGCCAAAATTTGCATTTTTCTGCTTCATACAAAACTTGAAAACCTATTAATTAACATAATGAAATGGAAAAATCACATAAAAATGACATGTTACAGTCTACGGCTTGTGGCATATGAAAACCCATTATATAATTATTTTGTATTTAAAAACTTACTAAAAAAAGGCAAAAAACAAGCAAATTAAAAAAAAACTTTTAAATACAAACATATTGTGTAATGAGTTGTTATATACTTCAAGCCGTAGACCGTGATATGTAGTTTTGATGTAATTTTTTCCATTGCATTATTATGTTTACTGGTTTTCAAGTTTTGTATGAAGTAAAAATATGCAAATTCAGACTTCGAAATGTCATAATCGGAAAACTGGCTAAGTTAATTTTTTTTTGTAAGAGGAAAATGTACTCCAAAGTAATGTCTAAAATGGCTAACACTATTTCATACAAATATAAAAAAGTAATTTTTTTCCACTTGAAAACCCTTAACGGTGCCGCAACCTGCGCGTTACAGACTCAGAAATGATGGAAACATAAGGGCGACTTAGAAACGCGCATCAAATGTCGCATCGCCTCAACGAGCCAAGTTATGAAATAGCGTGCTAGGTTCCCGCCGAACTATTTTTACTACAGGACAATAAGCGGTGACAATATAATATTATTGGTGGAAAGTTTGTAACAAAGTTTAGTGCCCATTGCAATCTGAGTTTCATAAAAATCCGGTAGTCTGTAAAAGCCGTATTCAGCCACGCTGTAGGGCTTAGAAACAGTATTTTTAATGAACATAGTGTCTTAACAATAAGGTTCTGACTTTGTCTGAAGCGTGTTTCCTTTTTCGTACGTTGGTACAATGGGCATATGTGGAATTGTTTCGTATAAAAACCTGTTTACAAATACACTGCAGCGTATTCTAAGTGTAGGGCACGGTCGTAGAAGTACAGGTCTGGACACTTGCCTATCTACCAATGTATTTTGCTTGACCCCCTTGTTGTTTGGCTGTAATTCGTCAAGTTACCGAGAATATTGTGTTTTATTGGTGCTTCAGTTAGGGCGGTCGGACCCAAACTTCGCCCACTTTTTTTCCATTGTTAAATTTATAAATTAAATTAAGATTGCTGGAGCCTTTTCTTAAATTTGTGAGCAAAGGAAGTATTTCGTAAATTGATAAAAAAATACGTTTTGATAAATTGAAAGGAAGTGGGCGGAGTTTGAGTCCGACCGCCCTAACTAAAGCGCCAATAAAACACAATATTCTCGGTAATTTAGTGAACTACAGTCAAACAACAAAGGGGTCAAGTTTCCAGGTGAGTGTCCAGACCTGTTCTTCTACGGCCGTGGTGTAGGGTGTGTGTCACGAAGGAAGTTGTCTTGGGAGGTTCCATGGAATCAGGCATGCCACAGGCGTGAATGATTCTACGTAGGTTTAGCAGAGTTGCGGATGATATCGTGGAAAGTTTGGTAATCGATCGTGTGCAATATTCCATGAAGGGTATGCTACAAGATATAAATTTTAACCTTAACTTTGTCGTGAAGAAGCAGTGTACAAAAGGTTCGTAGAACAATTGAAGCCAGTGTGCAAAAATTACGGTAAACATAAATTCAAGAAAATTGTTGTCTATACAGTCCTACTCAAAATATACTATATAAATATATTATTTTCTTAGTTTTTTTACGATAATAATTCCTGCAGTATTTAAATGCGACATTTTCAAAATTATTTTTGTATGTACATGTGTTTCAATTTGAATCATGTGACAGGAAGGGTGCGTACCGGTGAAATGGTCGCATCACCAGCTTCCCACTATGGCGATCCGGGTTCGATCCCCGGCGGGGATCGTATGAAGTAAACGAGGCGTACGTTGCCGTTGGCCAGTGTGTTTTCTCGGGGTAGTCCTTTTTTCCCGACCTTGCATTCCATCGCTGCTCCATTTTAGGATCACATTTCATGTGATATCTCAGAGACGCCTATAAATATATGATTTACAATGGGGTTTTATGATGTAGCCAGGAGCAATTAATTTTTTTATGGCGGACGAAAGGTGGCAAAAATAGTGTTCACAATACTGTGACTTTTCGTTTTGGTTACTTCCTTCGCATCGCGTTTGTTACGTTTTTGTGATTCCAGCAAAAAAATGCACTGCAGACTATATTTTATTAGATTTTTAAATATAAAATATGTCAATGCGACTTCTGAAATGTTAGTTGCGATGAAAAGTTGGTATAGGCTTTTTAACGTAAAATTGATATTGTGTTGTCAATAACAATAATAAAAATATAAATTTATATTTGGTTTTTAAAGTTAATTTCTGGGCAACGTGAAATCTTAACACTTTGCTTGTTACTTACATTTTTACGTTAACAAATGAGAGAATTAATCGAATGTCCGAAAAGGAAATAACTAAGGCTTAAAATGTGCTCACTATACTACGAAGAACTTATGACTGAGTTACAATGAACACAATCATATACACAGTATTAAGTAAACTGGTTAACCTGCATGTACTTCAGACTATCTACTATCGTATATAGTCATAAACCACACTCAAGGCAATTTTCTATTATTAAGAAACGTCAGAAGCCCTGAAGGTGATAGTACGTTGTTGCACGTAGTAGAGAATAAACAGATTTGTCGTACTTGGTTACGAAGAGAAAAGAAAGTGTTACAGATTTTGAATAGATATAACTTCAACAGAAGGAACGAAAACAATTATGTATAAATATTCTTCAGGTACATTAAAAAGTCTTAATGGCGATGCGTGAAATGTTCTGAGGTAAGCGGTGATTAGCAAAGACTACTACATAACTCTAATTGCCAGTGTAATCATTAGACTGGTAGAAGCAGGCACACTTCACAGCCAATAGCGTGTAAGAGGCGAGAACCCAAGTCTCAGTAATTAACCTGGGTTATCAACAACACAACTGTCACGTACTCAAATTGTATGGTCGAATCTTATACAGCTTGCCTTGTAACACTAACCACGTCTCACCAGTGAATATTATTTAAAAATGTAAAAATTAGATTTTATTTATCTACATGTTTCCAACTGTATCAACACAAATTTCTTCTCAACAGTAACAGTCAAATTATTACCATTATTACTACGCTTATCATAATATCAAGCCCTCGGCGCTTGTGTTAATATTTACGGTATTCTTAACACAATAACTATGTAAGTGTTAATTTAATGTTCATTGCGCCTTATGTTTTACAATTGTGATAATGTACAGTGCTCGTCAATGTTATGTTAAAAATCTGTGACGTTTACATTGTTTGACGTTGAATATTTCTCTTTTTAGAGTAAATTCGAGTCGGAACTGGCGTAAAAATTACGCATAACTACCTCAAAACGTGTCAAACCACTCTTGTTCGTCGCATGCGTACGTATTTGTAGGTCTACTCGAGTGCTAATGTATGTGGATAGCGGAGCGATACACAACTGGCAGCGAGAGGGATAAACAAGCAGGGCTTTGAAATCTGTCTACTCGACCGGAAACTTGTTTCAGCAAGCTGCCTCACTGCTACATGTATGGATTTCACGTTCCGTTCAACTGTCGGGAAAACATTACACCAACGTATTTACTTGCCCACTAGGCATAGCGCTGGAGAGTGACCCGTACGTGTGTTTTGTTGAGTGAGGCAGGTATTCACACTTAATTCACGCACAAACAGAAATTATACTAAATTTAATAGGTTAATTTATTTTCATAACGGTTGTTCACGAAAGTATGTTACAAACGTTGAGGAGTTATTCCTAATAAAAAAAAGTGTGTTATTTAATGAATGTTATTGACTGGCACAAATCGTAATTGAGAAATTTTCCATTGAAAAAACGAAATTATAACCAACATTTGCTCGAAAAACCAAAAGTAAGGAATGGTTTAATGACATAATCTGAAATCTATGAAGAACAAATATTCGAATACGTTTCATCTTCAGTTGATAATGGTGTTGGTCAAGCCTTCCATTTTTTTTTTTTCGTATAAAGTTTTACCATTGAATTTTTGGCCATTAAATGACCTATTTTGTAGCAAAAGGCCCCAATAAATAAAAGTGTACTTGTCGCAACACTCTTAAGAGAACCGTTTTCGAGAAAATGGAAGTAGAAAATGTGGGGCGATACAGAAAGGCAACACGCAATACACAGTTGGCTAGAGTAACTTCATTATTTAATGGATGTGAAAGATACAACAAACCGTTATTTTTTCCTACAAATGCAGAGCAAGTGTGATAAAATGCACACAGAATGCCAAGACTCCTTCCTCCTTACTTTTGGTTATTTCAAAAAATGTTTTTCAGCGTCAATTTTCAAACGCGAATTTCTCCTTGAAGGGGGGAGTTTATCCCATAATCGTTCATTTTTTATTTATCCCTGTCACGCTATGTTAATTACTTAAAAAGAAAGCTAAGAATGAATTATAGACAGTGTTAACAGTTATTTTTAGAATATATATATATATGTGTTTAAACAGCTTTACTATTTTGATCTGTGAAATCGTTATTGGAGACAAACTTACTATTTATTCATTTCAGTCTCTCATCAATAAACATAGACAACAGTTAAATCACTTAGGCTTAACAAATCCTGTTAAGTAATGCATTATATCACTACCGGCTCTGCATTTCAAAATTAATTCATAAAATTAGTTACAAGTAAGCAAATACAAATCAATACATATAGGAGACTAGGAGCCGCTAAAAACTTCTCATTGAAATCTACATGCATGAGATTCATGATGGTATGTATGTTGGGGAAAATAAGTATGACCATCATCCTCATCCTAACGTTGGAAACATTAAGTCGCCTCCGGTATTATGCATGCACTTCTATAGATGTACTCCTGCGGCAACCCATCGAAGCGAATAAAGAACCAGAATGACGTAATGAACAAAAAAAAAGCACGTGTCCGAACACAGACACGCTGTTACCGCGATACAAGCGTGCGAATTTAGAGCATTATGACATTACCAACAGGTAGGTAACTCAAGAAGCACGTATATGGTGACTCACTTCTGGACGACACGAAGCTCATGAGTTTACAAAGGTTTTCTTTATGTAAATACACTTTGACTGATAGGATCATTGTTATGGTTGTGGCAATTTAAAAAATACCAATTTATTTGTTTGCAAAGGATCCTGTGCGTTTACGTAGTAGTATGTAGGTCATATATTGTACATAAAATTCAATTTCGAAAAACAAAATATGCGTTTTAATGTTGTGTTTGAGAGGTATAAATATTAACATAATTGTATATGAAAAACGCGTTAGTTCAGCACTTACATTTTACACTAAAAGTGCAGAAACATTAATATAGTCGGATAGAAAATAATCTTGTCTGAACCTAGCATATCTGACACAGTATGGAAGCTGGTCTCGGGATAAGAGATTTGGTGATGATTTTAGCACAGCTGTGAGTGCTCGTGTATATGTAAATAGTAGCTGTGAAGAGGAAACGTTGTATCTGTTTATATGTATTGCTGAAGGCAGGGTAGAAGAGTGGGATCTAGTTCAGGGTAGGCGCTTACAGGAACATCAGAGAGTGAAAGTGGAGTTATAGAGAGGGGGCAGTGAATAAGGGGAGGGAGTGGTGGTGAGATGTTTAGGGTTGGTGCTGGGAGAGGGTGGTGTAAGGATGTGGATAGTAGTTGTGGGGGTAGGAGTGGTGAGGAGGACGAAGTGTAGGTAGGAGTGATGAGGGTGATGAAGTGTGGGTAGTGGTGGGACTGATGGAATGGGTAGTTGGTGGAGGAGGGTACAGGGGTTATAGTGTGGAATGGTGGAGAAGTGGGAGAAGGAGGGTTTTTGGTGAGGGAATGGTTGGTGGTGGTGGGTGGTATGTTGGATAGGCAAGGTGATATGTGAAAGTAGTATGGTAATGTATATGACAGATCAGTTCCTTGGAGGGTGTGGTGCTGTTCGGTTGGTATCTGCCATGTTTGAAAGCAGTTGAAGAGCCTTGCACATAAGCATTGTAACATGTCATAACTCTATGTTACAGACGTTAAAATACTTTGAAACATTTGTGCTATGTTCAGCCCCAAATTAAATTTGTTTTGTCTACGCATTTTTTTTTCTCGGAGCCAAAAGCGTAGTAATTCTAATTTTGATTAATTTACTATGTGCTATAATATTTTTAGTTATATTTCATTTTATGTCTATAGAATACAATATTTTATCTGTATAAATAACGCACGCAAGGCACCCACCATATAAAAAAATATATCGATTTATGTTGCTTCATCGCAGTAATAGTTTATAAAGTTATTTAAGCTCGGAGATATAACTACAGGAGCAGTTTGAAACAGAGAGTGAGTTTGGGAGTGAAGGAAGAGCACTTTGAGGAATTCCAAGATAAACGGACGTACCATCATCTACTGGAGCCGAGGTCTAGGAATCTACTGAGAGGCTATGACGTACACTAGTTACTGAGAAGGAAGCAAGCCAGTTTCACCGCTGAGGAGTCGTACACCGTCGGCAGCAGGATTATCCATGACGATAGAAGTATCGACGGGAATGATAACGCCCAACTCTGATTTATCTCCGTTGTTGCTTCCACATTCGCCCTGGTAGAGTCATGTGCCGAGAACTAGTCCTGGCATAAATATAAAATTTTATTTGGTCAAGATAATACAAACTTATTTTATAACAAACAAAATTGTGGTTTCTACCTATTGTATAAAACGCAAATCTATCCATTTCTATTTAATTTACATGCACGTACAAGAACAATTGATTCAGTGGATGGTTATTAGAATATTCCGTCTTTCTTTAACACTAAAATTACATTTTACATCAAGGGTTTAAACAGAGTTCTGTGGCGAATAAACTTCATTGTTCTAAAACTAACCATGAGTTCAGAAATCTTTATTCACTAATTTCACAATATATACCAGTAGTATTAGATCTTCGTGTGTTTCCATGGTAGTGGTGTATGTAGTTGAACGGCAGCCCATACAAACCGAAAACAAAGGTACCAATACATATATTACAGTATCGAAACTATATTATTAATTTTTAAATAATTGATTGATTTTATCGGTAGCAGATTGGGTATAGCTACGTTACTGATGGGTATGTACTCGAGGGCACACAGTTACAATGAAAAAAATGATTTTATTAAAATGTGTTTTTAAGTTCTTAAAACTGATTTATTTTATTGGAAATCGATCGGTTATAGCTACGATGGGAGTCGGATATTTAAGCATTTGCCGTTATTCGTATTAAAAAATTAATACCTATTTTTAAAATATAACATTAAAAAATTTAAAATAATTTTTTATTGTTTCAATAGATATAATAATATTGATTATCAGTAGGCCTACCTGAGAAATGATTCATCTGCCAGGCTTGAGAAGACAAGGTGTTCATATGATTTTTGAGGGGGCGGTGAACCCAAAAAAGGGGGATCATCCAGCCGCTTTGAGAAGTCAACGGTGACATAAGATTTTTGAGGCTAGTAAAGAAAAAAATGGAAATTTTTAAGGGAAATAGAGAAAACTTTGGCAAATTTTTGGGAAATTTTGGGCTATTTTTATATGTGTGACCTATAGGACATGTTCAAGTTAAAATCCTAGATGGTTGCCGTGACGTTATCCCTCCCAGATGGCTCTACAATCCGCACTCGCCGAAAATTCACACACCACATCCTATGCCAAAAGGACCTATTAATACTACTTTACTTCTAGGGTGAAATATTTTTTTATTCATTTTGCCCGCTGATTACTTACATCTCATGTCAATTTGTCATAGCCGATAGACAGAAAATTTCAAACAATATAATGTAATCAACTCTTATAATTATGAAGGTGTATACTTTCTGTGATATTTTTTTTTCTGTGGTTACTATTCTTCAAATAATTTACCTGAATACAACATTATATTCTTTCATAACATTTGCTTATCAATTTATAGTGCATACTCATGTTTAACATCTCCACCTTTGAGTCGATCTACCACCCTCTTGAACCACTCAGGCTCAATGTTGCATATATGTTCCCCTAATTATATGTCCCCAATATTGCACACCCCCTGTGTTAGCATATATTTATATTGACATATATTTGAACGAATAGCTGTAAAATATAAACATACTTAACCGTGTACACGTACACATAACAGCCACGCTCCAAGGCAGAATACAAGTATCTCAATAAAGTATCGTTCATAACTTACAGACAACGTGAGTCGGTTAAAGGAACATATAGCTTGCAGAATCGTGGAAGTCTGGAGGCTACGCTGTTGCAAATGCGCAAATTACCAGTTCAAACGGGGGTTGCTGTCGACAGGTTCGTACCAGACCTCCAGCAATACTCGAGAGACGGTGAACTGCACACGAAGCGAGTGATATTCATGAGTCTAATTAGCTATGCTCGAGGCTTGCCTATCGGAAAAATTATTCTTGGGAAGGGGTTGCGGTAGAGGGAGGGGAGGAGGGAACTTCGAGGCCGGGGTGGTTGGCCCTGCGCGGTGCCTACTTAGGTAAACGAACTGGCGGTACAGTCTATGCTACAAGCGCTCTACACTTCACTTACCTTACAGGCCTGATGGCAAAGAGAATTGTAGTTCACTTTGCATCACTTTTCAGTTTACGGGTTTTCTATGCTGCCAACGTTATTTGAACTTTACGAGCTCATTGTTTTAATGTTTTGAAATTTCTGATAGTTCAATATCTCGTTACTGACGTGCGTATTCTTATTCGCTGAGGTATGTGTGTGTCATATATATATATATATATATATATATATATATATATATATATATATATATATATATATATATATGTTACAGTCGTGAAAACTCAGGTTTGACTGTCGGTTTGGCTATAGTGATGTCCGCTTCCCATGGTTCCCTTAAATCAATTCAACCTGATTCTGGACTAGTTTTAACTATATTTCATCCTCGTTTTCTGTATATCCGGGCCAATTTTCTATCTCTTAGTGTCATCTCTGTTGAATCACTGAACGCAGTCAGTTTTGGTATCTAGTAAAAGCCGGAAAGTTTCTTAAGTTTATACAATAATACTTGGTTCCTTCTACGGAAACGATTGTTTACTAAATAAATGTCGTATTGTTTTCCTTCCGATTGTTTACGAAGTAAATGTATCTTCCCAGTAGTTCATATTGTTACAGGTACAAGACAAACTTGTCAAAATAACGATCGGTGAAAATCATTTAGGTCACACACACACACGTTGTGAATCCAGTTGGGCACGTCTGCGATGTATTGTGCCGACGCATTGCGGTTACACCAGGACCTTCCAGAAATCGTGTACAGCTGTAAAATCACGTTAAATCAGACTAGCGCCCCCCTCCCCTCAGCAAATCATCGATAATCTTACTGAGACCATGCCACGCACAGGCGCAGCAGAATTGGACGTTCAGGGAGACCATACTTCATACCAGAAGACAGTTTCTGTACTGAGCGTGTCTATTTTCCTCTGTAAATGACAAGCATGTCCTTCTGCAACTGACAGCACTTAGCACTGTACCTAATTTCTGGATGGAATTAAAAAAAGTATCTCGTCTTACATAGGCACTAATAATGTATGTCCAACCACCGTATTAAATTTGAAATTTTGAATAGTGTAGCAATGGCATCAAAACCTGACCGAAAATATCCTATATTACAAGAATAATGTATCCTACAAGAATTCAATTTTATTGTTAAAAAGTACTTTACTTAGTGTCATACGAAAATATAATACTACCGTAAGTGGGGAGTACCTTGACCCACGTGGGTTAGCTTTGATGATTAAAAAAATAGATAAGAGTTTCCACATGTGGCAGCCCTGAGTAAAGAAATTTGCTTGCTATAAATGGCAAACAATAAATGTTTGCATGAAGTTACAGTAACGTTTACTCACAGTTGAGACCTATGCGTAATAATTGTGACAAAAAAATGTATCATATCTCCCCCGCAAAGGTATGTTTATGACAAGTCAACAGTTGTTTGTAAAAAGTGTGCTTGCTCGTGGAACAGACTATAGCCGAGGCGAGCGCAGCCGATGAGGCAAATGACACGGAAGGGTTGGCGCCCTCGCCCGCATAACCCACCCGGCAGAGATGTCGGCCTGATCGTACGTGTTTCGGGCACCTCCAATCAGAAATTCCCCTCACGCACTCTAGGTACTATTTACCAATCCCCCTTACTCCCTCCCTTCACGACCTCTGCTGCCCCAGCAGAACAATCAACCGATAAGTACATTCTTCCTATAGGCTATGTATCGCACTCCTATAAAACTGTGTATAAAAATAACGGACGTGACTTATCCTTCAGCATCGGAGGCGGTGTCACGAAAGTACTACAGACGAGACAGTGTGTTAACTTGATAATAACGAACAAAAATTTACGACACTCCAAGTGCTGCTTTTGTCGATTAGTAAAAGCACTTTACTTCTATGCATTTTCTTCAAATCGTATTCATATTTTCAAAACTGCTGTCGTTTGAATTAATTTTTTTTTAACACGACATATTTAAGGAACAACTTTTCTAAATTTCTTCAAACTCGGAATCCATATAGTAGGCCTACTTACAAAGGCGACTCATCTTTTATGCATTTTGTTCATGTAGTGTAAATTATTTTCAAAATGGTGGCCATTTGAACACCTTTTGATGATAAGTGATATTTGAGATAGTTTGAGGTAGTTTCAGTATTTCATAAAACTTGCTACACGTTGACAATTTACTTAGTGACTTATTATTATATATTTTGATCGTAATATCAAAATGGCGGCCATTAAAATTGTTCATTATCACATGCGAAATCTAATGGAATCACTTTATATAATTTCAGCAAAATCGGTGTACTTATAGCATTCAGAGTTTACTGCACTTTTATGTACTTTGCTCATGTCGTTTTTTTTTCTTTAGAAATGACAGCAATTTTTAATTATGTTTACTACACACATATACATGTGTGTATATATATATATATATATATATATATATATATATATATATATATATATATATATATATCCCTATTATATACACACATATATATAATTTGGGGAAGTTATACATATAAATATAACTTTTCCAAATTCCTTTAAACATAGTTTCCATATCCAATAGCCTTAGCATGCTTAACTGACTTTCTTGTTACCAATTTTCATATCAGGTGCTTATTTTAACGCAATTTCCAATCTCGGAAACTATTTGAAAATGTATGTTATGATAGTTCGTCACACACTTAAGCACTGAAATGGGAGATAATGCTATTTAGGTAAACCACTTTGGAATACAGCACATCATGACTGAATGAAGATTTAATGCCATACTGCGCAAACTGCTGAACATATTGTAATTAAGCCTCATAGTTTGGTATAGTTCAAATCCAAACTAAAATTTAGACGGAGTTTGCGTTTCTATACTATTTTTTTTAAGACAGCATGGCATGAATTTTATTACAATTACGAAATGCAAGTAGCAAGAAAATAAACTGATTTTTGCGTTGTTCGACTAACATTTCAACACTTTTCAGCCGACTGGAAAAGTACCTACTATAATGAACGCTACTGCGTCTGCTTCAAATAGAATTTAACTTGTGTGGACTTAAGAGTGTGTGGTAGATAAATAAACGCTGAAAACATAAATTGATTTGTACACTTTTTTCAAAGACAATATGGATAAAATACTCAATGACAATCTTAGACAATGGTATTTGCCAACTATATGAGTAAATATTTATCCAAAATTACTAATTCGTTACGCGTGATTTCTTGCGCCGCAGTTAAATGTACGAGGTTCCGGCGTCAGAGATTGTGCCTCAGAAGCTCGTAACACTGGAAACAATTTAATTTTAAATGTTAGCTTAAACTATTGTCTAGGATTGCTATTGTTTAATTTTCGTAAATTGGCTTCAAGAAACCTACAGTTATAGATTAATGCTTTTAGCGTTGAATTACGTACCATGCCATCTTAAGACAACTTAACTTAACTGAGAAGTCTGGCTTTAGGTAAAGGAAGCGCAAAAATAAGGTCAGGAAATAGTCAGGTTGCAGACTTAACGCATGTGGAATATTTTAAAGTTAACTAATAAAAATGCTACGAGAGTTACAGTGATAGCATTAAGAGGTGGATAAACTTAAAAAAAAAAAAAAAAAAAAAAAAGGCATGCATTGAAAGACCCTGTTGTAGTTAGTAGGGTCAATTTATTAATCTAATGTATTACGGAAATTTGGATTGATGTTTATTACATTATGCTTACCATAATGTGGCGTGTTCTGTGATGTCTAATGCATTCCTTTATCATCTTCTTTGCAGTAACTCTAGCAAATGTAATTTTTCTGCATCCGCAAATATCATCTGTAATATTGATTACGGGTTTGGACGGTTATGGAATTTAAACAGGGCAATTTAAAAGAAAAAGACAAAACAAGGTTTGAGAAAACATATTATTGATACTTTAAAAGTAATTTAATGTTGATACAGGGCACATTTTACAGAGGACACATTTGTTGATAGGGCCTGTGGTAAAATAATTCATGAGGAAGGAATTGAGAATTTTACTCATAATGCCCGTGATACAGCTCTGAGCACCGACTGCCAGGGAACAGTCTGTGACTTTTACTTTTTTCCTCGGTGTCTGTTCAGCATACGTAGCAATGTTTTTCCCTCTAGGGAACCTCAACGAAGATTTCCCCAGTCGACCGATCAGCTGGGATGTGGCGTGTTGCTGACTCCTCGTGCATGGTGAGGGATATCTGGAGAGAACAGACGCTCTCAGTGATGGCCCGGCACAATTCGCTCGCTGCAACACAGCTGCAGCTCTGTACTGAGCAGACAGCAGCAGTTGAGATTGATATACGGCCGTAACACCCGCTCAAGGTCTCGAAGTTCTGGAAGTCGCTGATGACGCACTACCACACCACACACTTGCGAGCTCGAGGCCTGCATACATTTTTCCTGCTCCTAGTCTATGCAGGGCCGGATTTACCACTAGGCGCAACTCCCACAGGGGCGGCCTTTTAGCGAGGAGAAAATGTAGGAAATTTTCGATCACTGTTTTTAAAAATGCCAATACGGCGACCGGTAAAAAATTGTAATGTTTTCAACGTTCATGTTGTTAACACAGCTCTCTCTCTCTCTCTGTCTCTCTCTCTCGATATATATATATATATAAGTATTATCTAATCTATGGTTAACAGCAATTTTCAAACAGCTGTGTTAGGTTAAGCTAAATAATTATTAAGTGATCACATTTATTGTTACTATACATAGCAAAAGAACAGAGAAGAGTAATTAAAAATAATGTGGCGTTGGAAATGGGAAAAAGAGCCCTAATTTATAAGGAAGGAAGGAAACTAGAGACTTCAGGGGCATTGAGATTCCAGAGCCTAGAGCACCTAGGTGCATAAATCCGGCCCTGAGTCCATGGCTGCAAATTCGCTGTGCTCCAGGAATACATGTAGGCCTAAATGCACACCGAGCGAGGTGGCGTAACGGTATCACGTTCGACTCGCATTCGAGATGACGCGGTTTTCCTTCTCTGCTCCGACCATACTGATTTCGGTTTTACAGATGCTACGTTTAGAGTAACAACTCAATCTAGACTGAACTAGGAGTGGACTGAAGACTTTTGATTCAAATTTTACTTTAAATTCATTCCTACCAGACTGAAGTAGGAGTGGAGTGAGTAATCCAGTCCAGTCGACGAGGTGGACTGGAGTATACAATCCAGATTTAAACGTTTACTGTAAACACCTACCGGACTGAACTGAGCGAAGGTGAAGCGGTCTTCATATTTTATCGTTTCTCTGTAATGTTAGAGGGTAGAATCGTACTGGGCTAGTTAAATAAAACTGTTTGACTATATAGAAATAATAGGAAGTACAAATTAAATAAAAATAAATATTCCGACGAATGAATTCGAACAAAATATCAAACAAATATTCGCCTCTTAGTTTTTTGACAGTCATTTGGTCTGTGATTCAATAATTCACAAATAGATGTCTCTAGACACGGATTCAGTCCATGTTGACATGTCAATATGGATAGAAAATCTTACAATAAACACATTTCAGTCCACTTTCATTTCAGGTTCGCTCCATGTTGAATCCAGTCAAAGTTCAATCCAGTCTGGAATTTCACCATAAAAGTACTAATAGTTTCCCGAAATCGTTTGTGTTTGCAAGACAAAGTCCAAATAAAAAAAATTGACAAGTTCGGTTGGACAAATTAAGTTAAATAAAGTTAGGTTACTTTAAAATACACTATTTTTAATATTACGCATTGTTGTTTTGAGATTTACCCCAACAGCGAAATTCTTTCGTAGGGTATAAATTGAGAAGAAATCGATCAAGGCTACTTTTGAGGGTCCATTCCAGCAATCGCCTGGAGTGCTAACCCTGGAAAACCGAAATCTGCTTATCCGACTGAGAAACGAACGCACATCCTCCAGAATTCTAGTGACAAATAATAATCTTAAATTGTTCAAGTTAAAAGAGAGTATTTTGTAAGCGTAAACCAATATGCATTAACCACTAGAAAAAATTATTTTCATTAAGGCCATAGACGTTAGCTTCCGGATGTGATGAAGTATACACACGTTTCATTAGTTACGTTATAGTCTTTGTATTAACAAGTGGTGAATATATATAGGAATTTAAAGATAGAAAGAATTAAAAATGGTTTTAAATTGCTCGCTTTACCGTGACCAGCTTGTATAAGTATACAACACGATACAAAACCATTTGTTGTTACCAAAGTTAAGAGGGCGTATGTCTGAAACTGACACTTTACACATTCTGGCACTGGCCTTAACGAATTTCAAAACGCGAGAAAAACAATTTCAAGCAACTTTATTTTGTAAATGAATAGGCAAATGACAGCCCTCCCCCTGTATGTATATAAGGAGACTTGTCTGTAACTGTAAATTTTAGTTATCAGCGGTTAGCTTAAAATTACACACGGACGTCCAACAAAATATAATAATTACGTGAAACTTTCGATATTGAAATAAAGTTCAATTTTCAAACTGAGATAAAGGTACCAACGCACTTAATATTTCGAAAGTTAATAGTCAAATTAGCGACACGTGAATAAAATTTTTTCTGTATAATTTTTTTAAAATATATAAATATTTTAACGAGCTACGGAAACTCATATTAATACGTCGATAGCTATAAAATATTTATAAAATATCGATGTTACCAAATTTTGCTTCGAGTTTCAAACGTCACGATGATACACACTTGGAGCTGTGACACTGCAACGCTTTGTAATTTACTCGTGCTTATTTCTCGCTCATTAATTTTCTACTCCGGGCTACAATTACGTACAGAATCTGCACAATGCCAACTACAATGTTGCAGGTAGGTGTCTTCTACAATTATTTCACGCCCGACCCTTTTCCCTTCCCTTCCATGTCAGTTATAAGGCTTGCCAACTTAATTTTGACATAGTGCCTGCCAAGTAATTTTTAAGTTGGTGCAAATTTATTTAATTGTTACAAATTATATTTTTAAAACAATTACCGTTACATTTTAGTTCATTAGGGAAGTGACAGAAAAAACTGTTGAGTTTTCTACTGACAACTGAAGTACTATCTACTTTAAACTTTTCAAATAATAGTTTGAAATGTTGGAAAATAAGCAAGACAGGTAGTTTGAATGTGTGCTCCTCCATACGCTCGTATTATGAAAACATGTGTAGGTTGTCAAAAATATACTTGGGATTATACATCAGCTGTTGGAACGTACAGTAACTTACAAATTTTATAAGTATGACCGAAGGGCGGCGGGTGTGTTTGCACACCTCAATTTTCACTACTTCGATGCAGTCGTAGTCTCTTTTTGCCCTGAAAGTCACTTTTAATGCTAGTGTAAGCGTTGTGATATTAAATTGTAGAAGGAACCAGACAGAGATTTCAGTTTTATTCATTCACAACATGAAGCCGTCCAAAAATGTGCTTATCACAGCTATGTAATTCAAAACACAAAGTTTCTTTTAGTTGCTCATTGTTATTTTGATTTGTTTTCCTTTGGAGAAAAATTTGGGGGACTTTTGCGTAACCACATTTTCCAAAACGGTTCGATAACAGATTTATAAACGATGATATTTTTCTTAGGTTGAGTAGAGCCTATTCCTATGCAACAATTTATTAAAATATATTATGTTTTCGTTAGTATTTTACTCAGGCTTACAGTTCTGCCGTTCTATGCATGCGTCAAACCCTTTTACTAAATTGACGTTTCTAAATTCACCCCAGCGATGTAGCGTAATGTCAAATGAAAGAAATAAAAGATATTTTTAATGCTTTTACAACAGTAAACATCAAGAAAAAACTTAAATGATGGAAAAACATATTTCAATTAACCCTTGGTTTAAAAGCGTGTAGATAATAAAAGTTTAGTTCAAATATCGTGTCGGGTAATACATGGCACACATATAAAATAACACTGAAAATAAATTTTGTGGCAACTCGAAAATGTTTCTTATAATACGTAAATATCCTGAGGAATTTTTTAGGGTAAAATATAAAACTTTGCTGGCGCTAATAAGTTGTTTGTATAACCTACGGAAGCATTTTATGATCACCGCAAAAACAATTACACGGTGAATTTCCTATAAATACTTTTCTCTGTGAACTAAATAAAACAAATTTGTTTGCAAGTTTTAATTCCTACACCATATGACTTTGGCATCGATCTAAGTCGAATCAATTTAGGCCTATAAATAGTTAGATAAGTCACACCTTACCTTTATCTGAAACGAGAAAATGACAAGTGAAAAATAAACCTACGCGTTGCACTGATGACCTTAGGCCGGGATAAATTCAGAGCAAGCCAAGCACCCTGCTGACACGAGAAAACGATGAGATGGTAGTGGAGCAGAGTAAGAATGCAAATGCGGGACAAAACAGGATAACCCAGGAAAACTAGCTGGTTCACAGCCAACAAGCGAAAATGGGGAATCAAACTCTGATAATTGTGGTCGAACTCCGACCCGTGGGTTCTGTACAGCTGTATTACCACTCTGTTTTGTAACTGATTAATTATCTCAATTACTATAATATAATTACCATGTTTTCGTAACAATATACTGCAATACGCCCGTCAGAATGTTGCTGGTCTAGAACAGCGGCATTCGACGATATATTTTCAAACGATATCCTTGTTGCTCTGGCAGCAAAAAGATAAAATGTTGTAATGCAATTCAGTACATATGAGCGCCAAGTATTTATACGTGCTGTTTTATAGCTACGTCGTCACATTATACTAGGTGACGTGCGTAGTGGAAATTGCCAATTACAAAAAAAAAAAAAAAAAAAAAAACATTGGTTTAACTACACTTTCACTACTTCTTTAGTTTGTAACAGCACTTTCAAGGGTGGTTACACGCCTTAGGAGCAGACTCCCTGAATAAATATTTGCTTTTTGATGGTATGAAAATGCTAACTTTTTGTACTTTCTTATTTCATGACCTAACATTTTATTACTAGATACTATGCTCATGCTTCTGTGTGGTGTTTTCTTCTTCCACCTACAACAAATGAAATGTATTTTTAATTTTTGACATTTTTAAGTTTTATGTTACTTTCAAATGTGCAGTTTATTCTTAACTATTATAATAGATTGTATCTCGTATACAGTTATAAACTAATGTATTTGCTTCAGACCCGTCATTTTCGTAATCTGTTTGATACGAAGAAGCAACATACATTGTATCACTATATTTATGAAAGGAACATGAATTAAAATTTCTCAGTCAACTTTTTTTCAAGGCGTTTTATTTTAACCATTTTTTAGCAGCAGGCAAGAAAAAGCGTAATCGAGTAATAAAAACATACCTTAAATAAAGCAACTGAACTTACAGATAACATAGCTATGTGTACATATACTCATAAATAAATTAAGATCCAACAAACATACAAATAAAAAATTATTATAAACAAATTTAACAATTTTTTTTCGTCATTGTTTAAAACCTTATGTCCTTGTGCTTAGTAACGTTTCTTCTTCTTTTCCAAATTACTCGCTTGAGGTTTTGTTATAAATGACTCCACACTATTACAAATTCTGCAAGATTTTCACTGAACATAAATGAAATACAATACATGTTTTTCATAACGCATATAGTCTTATTTTTTGGACAGGTATTTTATAAACTTTGTAACAACACAGAAATCTCTTGAACACTTCTAAGTAAGTCACGTCCAACACACTTCGCAAAAACTTAACAACCGCCGCCTTTTATCGCTTGGCAAAGGGCTCTGATTGTCAAACGATATCAGGCGCGTAACTTGAACATTTTAACTGCGAGATGTTATTACCATGTTTTCGTACATAAACGCCGAAAGTAATTTACAGTCACATCACACTTATTTTTAATTATCACGTCTGTAATCACATAAACACTTAAAATAATTAAGTTGTATTATTCCAATAATACATTAAGTATAATAAACAAACAAAATCATTTTTGCACTAACTTATGGTTAATCTGACTGATTACATATAAAACAATATATTAAATATTGAAACGCTTACGCAGACCTTAAACAAAAACTCACAAGGTTCTAATGTAGTTGCCAGTAGGTTTTTTAAACAGTTTGTCCGTTGTATGTAGATACAAACATTTCTTGTCGCAAGGATAACATAAGAAGAATTTTAGTCAGGTTACAATGTATTTACTTTTATTATCTTCATTAAATTTTTTTACGAACAGCAGATATGATATCATAACCACTGATCGCCTTCCGGTACGTAACTATAGTACTGTGTTAAGCCTACAAGGACAACACATTTGGAAACACCCGGCTGCAGCAGACAGTGCATAGACAAGTTTTCTAAACTAATTTATTAACAAAAAGGAAATTTGTTTTGTCTACAAGGTCACACATCTTTCGCGATATAGTTCCGTGGTAAGAGGTGTTTAAAAACACTTTCGTTTGGATCATATTCAGTACCTGAACTATTTTTACTGCGGCGCATTTAAGTGCCTGTCCTCACATCACAACAATTCAGAATCGGAGCAATGTAGTTATGATTAATCCTGCCTAGTAGGAAACCTCTCACCACGCAGATGCGTAGCTAACCTTTGAGAGATGAGCTGCGTACAGCTCCGTTCTGTAGCTTTTGACTACCTTGATGTCATTGTGCTTCTCAATATCAGTTTCCGATAAAAGAAAATTTAAAAAATGGCCTTAATTAGGCTTTTAAACACCTAGAACTGTCATAAAGATGCCTATCTACACACTTGTACGTTGTTGCTACGGAAATACAGGTACCTTTAACACAATCTTTGTCTAAGTCAGGCGCGCAGTAAAAATTAAAAATAACTCTGTTTAGAGTAACAGTTGATTCTGAATTGAATTCGGAGTGACTTGAATTATACTTATTGAAATTTTACTTTAAGCACGGCCGGGCTGGATCTATGTAGGACTGGACAGTTCTATCGCAGAAATTAACCCGAGTGTAGATTTAAGATTTAATTTTTTAAAACTCCCACTGTATGAAACGAGCAAAGAAGAGCCTACACCATCATATTGAATAGTATGTTTCGGACTCTAGCAAATTAATTTAGTATTTAGTAATGAGGGATGAAAAATATTTCACTTATAAATTGTATCAGGTAAAAAGTTCACATTTTTAATCTTTGAGCACTGTTTGAAACATAAGTTCCTGTGTTGACAAATTATGACACTAGTTACTACCCAGCCATTCAGTTTAACCTCTTTTGTAATTACACGTAAGAAAATCTATGTTGAAACTTTAACTATACATGCTTTGTAGGCCATTTACACTCATATTTTCCTTTATATTAACTCCACGCCAAGTTTGGTCCAGACTTGATCGTCGCGATAAAAATATTACATTTATCAATAACTTATACTTTCCTGATAAATGATTGCACGGGATCTTTATCCTAACAGTCATCAAGACTATTTCAAACAAAGTGTCTTTTATAATATCAGTAATATAAAATAAATGAAATATTGTTCTAGATAAACGTCACAGCAGAGTGTGTAGTTCGTCGAAGAACATACAGTATATAGCATGAACACCTAAGTACGTAAAATAAATGTTTGCAATTGCACATATTTTTAACTAAACTTTATTCATGTATTTGCCCAATTAAAATAATATTTTAAGAACAACTACTGTAAGCTTAGTAACAGACATAAAAGTACCGACTTAAGATCTTTGTAACCAACAGGTTAGGTGTTAGGATTAGCTATGCCAGTAGTCAAAACGTAAGCGTGTAAACCCAAATCACCTACCCTCTCTACACAATCCTTCCCCCTCCCCTCACAAGCATACATACTGATTCACGAGTAGTTGCCACTATACAAGTGACTTATCCCTTACTTCATTTGGAGCAAATATACCAAATACACACGAGCATTTGGTTACATGAAAATCAGCAGTTGTATTAATACGTCTAGATTACCGACTGCGCACATTTCACATGGGTACGTAAACACAATCTGCACAATTTCAGAGACGCTTGCCTGATGATGTCTTTCTGTGACTGTTGATGCTCGAATACGATAAGCATCACGGTAAGTTATTTACTTTTGCAATATTTATTATTTTACTCATCATGTTTCATTTGTTCCCGGGGGCCGCGGGGGTCGAGGGGTAGACCTCTCGCCTCCAACTAAGGTGATCCGGGTTCGATTCCCAACGGGGTCGGTCCCCGGATTTTCGCATGATGAAATCGTACCGTACGATGCCGCTGATCGGCGGGTTTTCTCGGGGATCTCCCGTTTCCCCCCGCCCATTCATTTCGGCGCTGCTCCATACTCACATCATATCACCCCTCACCAGCGCTAAAGATCTCGACGTTAAGCGTTGACCAAAATCTCTCACTCATTCATTTGTTACCTTTTATTCTGAAAATTTACCCGTCATAGCAGCCACATGCATATCACATTTTAGCTTCAAATGATGTAAGGAATAATATATGTGTGTGATGGTAACAAGGAACGAATCTAGGCTTTACTTCGTCCGCGGGAAGAATTCTCCCCCCCCCTCCCCCCGTTCCAACCATCATTTTCCCATCAGTACAATCAACCCAACAATAATAAACGTATCTTGCATACGTTGTTTTTCGCTCGCGTAAATAACAGTATAACATTTTAGTAAAATTACATTAAACCTGTACTTATTAGCTACCATTATCAGTGTTTTAAATGTGAATTAATATTACTGTACTTATAACAATATATGGTATTCAAGGTTAATAAAAATGTAAAATACGAAACTAGCAAAAGTCTAAATATTGGTAGATATTGTATCTTTTTTACACGCATTTACATGACATTCCCAAGTACAAATTTTCGGCACAACCAACGCCCTCTCTAACCCGGGGCAGTCTGCCCCCCGGCCACCCCCGCCCCCCTGGATCCGCCATGATGGTAACTCCTCGTTAATAACCCAGTGTATTGCTTTTGCTTTATAGACAAATATTTCACAGTGGTAGTTTTGTTGTTCGTGCCGTTAGCAAACACCTTATTTCTCTCAACAAAAAAGATCGTTAATGTTGAAAGTTCTATCGAAAACTTGACAAACTCCGGCCACCTAGCCTTTATGTTACCATTCACATTCTTTCTGGAACACGTAGCAAATTTTACTTTTTTTTAAACAAAATTTGTAAAACTCATTTATTTGCGTGTAGTAAAATTTTTTGCAGATATATTTATAACTAGCAGTCCCCCGCGGCTTTGCTCGCGAGTATTATTCGCAACTTCTGGTAATATTTACTTTAATTGAAGAACCTATTTGTACTCAAGATTGGTACTTCAGTCATCAAATGTTAGAATGTCCAAGCGGCTAGTTGAACTAACTCTGCAGCAGAATTAGTAGCTATAGCTGTCCACGCGAAAAGTAGTCTTAAGTTTGTCGCTGCCACTAACAGCGAATTCGCCTGGGTCTTATTTATAGCCCCGCCTATTTGACGTTGTGGGGTAGTTACAGACACCTAAGGTAAGAGGTGAATCGAATGAAAAACATCTTATTTACCCTGTGTACATCCATTGGTGACGGTGCCCTCAATTACATATTTTCAACATATTCACTGGAACTTTATTGCTATTACAAAGTTTCAGTGGGTAAAGGTTTCATGGAAACGTATTTGGTACAGCAAACTTAGTATTAGTGAGATGATATATCGTCGTTTTACTGCCAAAAGCTGCCCAGTCAAAATGAGATAAAATGATAAAAATGCTAGGAATATGTATATGTTGTTCACGAACAATTGCCCAAGTTTAAAGTCTATTTGTCGTTTCGTACTGTTGTGTCACAGTATAGTAACATACCACATTTTTGTTAATATCTACAATTTAATAGTGTTTTTAAACAAAATAACATTAATGACTTAATCACTTATGGCAGTATACCGACGATATGTCAGCTGATATTGTAGAGGAACCTAAGTGGAAAGCGAACTGCAATTTTACCCCTTTTAAAGACTACATGTAAATTGCACTAATTCGATCTGCCTTGTAGTTTTTGTGTGTCAGAATTGAACGTTCGCACGCAGCTTTTAACGGGATTCGAGCCCAGAACCTCCCGGAATTTAGGCCTGAGTAACAAACAACTGCTTCACGTAACGTCGAAATAATTCATGAAAATAAAATTTATTAAAAAAAATAAAATAAAATATCTGTGTCCTGGGCTCATAGAGGTTGTACAACACCACGTCTCGATAGGTTACTGTAGAGTGAAACTCCTAGGTTGTTCCTCGCTGCTCGGTACTGCTTTTCAGATCGTATGCCTTGATTATTGACCAACTAAGTTTTAGTCTTAATATTCACGTTTCTTATAAAGAAAAAAATACATACATATTTTTTAAAATATTTACGTAAGCATCACTCTGACGCGAACAACGCCTCAATATCGCTACTGGTTAGATAGATATCGTGGGTTGATGGAAAACAAATTTTGTGCTTTTTCACACTTTTGGGTGTCGAATTTCGAAATATTTTTAATTTACATCTTAGACCTTTGTAAAAGCATCCAACTGAAGTGTAAATAACATCGCTAGCCCGTTCAGTCGAATCAAAATCGATCATTCACTAAAAAAACACATGTCACCCTTGTACAGTATTGAGAAATCGAATTTCGAAAAATCTGAAAACAGTTTTGCGATAATTTCTGTAATCATCATCCTGAAGCAAAAATTAATTGTATATCTCGACGGGTTCGATAGATATCGAGAATTTATCTAAACATGTTCAAGGTCTTTTCACCACTTAAGAGAGCAAATTTCGAAAAACCCCTGATTAACGTTTTAGAATACTTTATTTATATCTCGTGGGTTCAAGATATATCGACGATTAATTGAAAACGCTTTTCACCACTTTTCACCCCTTTTCACGTCCTTAGGTGGCGAATTTCGAAAATTCCTGAAATCACTTTTTAGGTATTTGAGTAAGCATCAATCCTAAACAAAAATCACGTCGCTATATAAAAAACTATGGGATCGATATATATCGAATGTGAGTCGAAAACTCACATTACCCCATTTTTAACCCGTTTAGGGCTGAATTCGGAAAATATATTTTAAATGGTACTTGGGATATTTACAAAAGCACCAATTTAAAGCAAAGAGCACTTCGATATCTCGATTGATTCGATAGATATGGAAGGATAATCGAAAACACAGTTCACGTATATTCACCCCTTTAAATAAAGTATTTCGAAACGATTTTGAGTCCTGTCATAGACATTTGTAAAAGTAACCAATTAAAGTTAAAATCACGACGGTAGCCAATTGTGTTTCAAAGATAAAGACGATTCATTAAAAACACATTTTGCCCCTTTTTACTGCCTGGGGGTCGAATTTCAAAAAAACCTAAAACTACTTTTTGGGTATTTACATAAGCATTATTTTGAAGTGAATATCAACTCTCTATCACAAAGGGTTCGATAGATATCGATAGTTTATTGGAAACACATTTAAGGTCTTTTCAGCCCCTTAAAAGTTGAACTTCGAAAAATCCTTAAATTGGCTAATATGCATTTTTACGAGTGTCATATTAAAGTAAAAATCATCATGACTGGCCGTCGGGTTCGAGCTCTATCGACGTTTCTTCGGCAACACATTTCACCCCTTTTCACCCACTTAGAGGTCGAATTTCGAAAAATCCCTTTTTAGTGCTCGCCTACGACCTGAAGGGAACCCCCACAAAAAATTTCACGTTTCTAGGTCCAGTGGTTTTAGCTGCAGTTTGATATGTCAGTCAGTCAGTCAATCAGTCAGCTTTCATTTTTATATATAGAGATAATGCGACATAAAACAAATATTAATTTTAATTAGGCTACACCTCGTTTAACTAATTGTTATTGCAAGTCTGTGTTACTAATTAACTCTGTATTCATGGATCAATTTTTCTTAATTTTTCCACGTTTACGTATTTAATTTATCTCAACACTTTAATAACCAACATTATTTTTTGTTATTTTAATCAAATGATGTTGATAACATATATTTCCTTGCGATCTCAGTAATTGCCCTTTGTCACAGCTAATCATTCGTCATTTGCATTGGTGTGTTTATTTGTATCTGTTTATTTGTTTGTGTGCATGAACAAAATTAACTCGCAATACATGTGTATGTTTAGCCATACTGTTGAAAACATCAAACAAACACGTACGCCAACTTTTAAGTTATTACTACCTTAAAATAATACTAAAATATCCTGTATTTAAACCGCTCCCATATTGCACGTGCGAGTAAATAAAATTCTGGCCTTGCGTTAAATTAGGAAGGGTAATTCAGAGAAATGAGTGTGTTCGAGGTAAGGTTATGAGAATTCCTACTCGTTTCATTGTTGCTGTTACTTCTTTCTTGTATCAAGATATAAACTGCTCAGTTGAAAGATATTAACTCACGACCCTGTGATATTACACCGTTTTGCCCTTTATGAAATGAAATGACACAATTTTAAAAGTTTATTTTGCTTCTGCAAACGTATTGTAAACATACGAACTCGAGCGCCGTAAAATCTCCGTCTCAAAGTGCAACTGTAAAGTTTTCGTAATAATCGTGATAATCCATTTGCTTGACCAAAGTAAAGATCTTTGCAACTGCATAATATAACTAAAATTTAACGAAATTCGTGAAGTGATAAAACCGTACGGCAAATCTTACGTTGGATGCTAACTAGGGGAACGAAAGAATGACAACAAGTTTATTACGTAAATTCAAGATATCTTAGAAAGTTCCAAGCATTCTGCACTTAATTAAGTGTACAAATATGTTCCATAAACTCTATACAAATTTATTTAGCAAAACTATTAAACCACGAAAATTCCATGTACAGTAGCGTTCTTTATACACGCGAAAAAATGGTTACAAAAAAGTAATAGTAACGTAAATTTGCAAGTAAGATGACTTTTTGAAAAATATATCTATAAATACTGATTAGTGAATACTGCCTATTTACTGTTTTCTCCTAAATATAATTGAGTTACTTCAACAATGCGAATTAATTATTAGTACTTCACTAACAGCCTCAAACTTAGCGGTAAGCAGAGAACAAAACATAAAAAATTCCGTGTTATTAAAAATCTCAACATTTTTATTATTTCAGTGACATTCATGATAGTTCGGACTGTGTTTATAACCAAGTTTCATTAGAAAGGGTAAGTTGATTATTTCATTGTGAGACTAGGTAACGTAAGAGTAGTAATTTTAAAAAATTGGAGTTAAAATTAATGTAATAACCGAAGAATGGTGATAAATGGAATTTAATTTCGACTAACTGTAGTAACCTACTATCTGGCTAATTCGAGACAAACAGTAGATTAATTTCATAGAGATGATGCAATTAATTAAAATAATGATAAATGTATTGTTTGTTGTGATTAAAATATATGTCAATTTCATTTTTACTGCAGTTACTCTTTTAGCTGTTCGCTGGCAGTCATTCATACATTACATGGATTCGTGATAAAACTAGAAAATTAGAAACTAAAGTACTATTTCTTTTGCAGTTTTTCTTCGGATCACATGTAATGTGTGACACGTGCAATATTACATAATTTCTACATCAGGATAGCTTTTATACACGCTATGTCAATGTATGTGGGTAATTTGCTGTCATTAAAATAGAAGAAAACGTTACCAGTTTTTCGCTCTTAATACAAAGTCATAATTTTCTTGCAGATTTGTGTTAGCACAATTTATTTTCTAGACAGGAAACTTGACGCTTTAGGCACAGCATATGCTTTATAACACGATTTTATAACAAGAAGGAAAAAAATACCACAATTTCGAGAATCGTCGGAGACATTTTTGAAAATTTCGGCACATAATAGTGACACAGTTCGGTCTTATTATCATAATGCTCGTAACCGTGCAATGGAAAATACAGAACAGTAATCCTAAAATCACGCCTTTAAATTTGTTGCCAGTAGACACGTGCGTATTATAGCCTACACATTTAACAGTTTACACATTTATATATTAGGCACTAAAACACACAGTATAATTTTACTTTTTTTTTCATAACAATAGTTTAAATCAAAGCGTACATAATTGAATAGTTCTATTTATCAACTTATTGTTTAAGTTCATCTGTGAAAGGCGTAATTTTCACCAGTCACAGAAAGGGTTGGTATTCCTATTAAATTTTGTGTTCATCCGATATCAGCCATTTTACTTTAACCTCCAAAATGTCCTCCAGGGGCCTATTCAAATCGCTTTTTATAGGTGCAACGCAAAATTTGCACCTGCGTTGCGTCTGATTGCGCTGCTGTGGAATTAAATATCCACACGCATGCATATAAGGCCCATTTTACTTGCTCTGTACTTGCGTTGCGCTGCGTCGGTGCAAATAGCTTGGTAGTGATATTTAATCGGGGCCCAGAATGGGTGTTTCTATGGTAACAACATTAATTTGGCAACGTAATTGAAGTTTTCAAATTTTAATGCTAATAAATAGAGAAATGAAAAATTCGCGTTTTCTTTTAGGCGCAAACTAGCATTCCAGCAAATATAGGTCTGTATCACGTTCACAATTGGCGACTGACTTACTCGATACTTCCTGGAAGTAGCTGAGCCAATAATAAAACTGTAACTGAATACTGGCCCATTTAACTGTGTCAGAGAGCAGCGACACCTGCCATCAGATTCAGTACACATATATTCTTGAAAGTTAGCCTAAAAGTCAGTGAACCCGCGAATTTTTTCGGCCTCTACTAATGAAACATCATTTATTCCTCTTGCATTTATTATTTCCTCTTTTTTTCTTTCGAGCATATTATTCATGCCTTTGAAAAATCCGTATGGAAAGAAATATAAAATTCAATACGCGTTATTGTAGTATGTATTATACTGTACACACTGAATTTTTTCGACCGTACTGTTTACTTCTAAAGTCCACATCTTACTAATAATTTTTTTTTAATTTGCACACCTCTTTACAAGCAATATTTTAAGTGCCACTTTTAATCAATTGTATATGAACATGAGCCGAATTATCATGCTGCAATAGGATCGGGCTCTGAATTTTCTAACCTAGGAGTCGAGTCGGGTCGGGCGTGTGATCGGTGGGTCATCTCGAAGATCTCCCATTTCCAACCCCCTTCCTATTCCGGCGTCACTTTATTGTTTGACCCCATTTTATGTCAAACTCTACGGCAAGCAGATACCTACTGACGCTTAGTAGTAAATATGCAGTTCGGGGTATGATGTTCTGGTCGTCGGTTACCCTCCCCTTACAATATTTATACGTATTATTTATACTGCAATGATTACGGGAATTTAGAGTACAATATTCAATTAGCCTTTTTAAATATTTAATTCTCAACACCATTACAATTTATACACACTACATATATTACAAATACACTTATGGCATTACGACCATAATATGGGATCTTGCCCCTTAGAATTGTTAGCTATAGGCAGTTAACCATTATTATTACTACTAATAACCTTCAATTCATCACTTTGAAATCAACCTTAGGAAAAACTGTCGTTTGCTATTGTACGCACTGAAAATTAAATTGTGGCCGCTACAAAATATTTTGTCATTATGAACCTCGTGCAATTATTTTGTGGTGACCACAATTATTTTACTGCGCCCAGTAAAGTTTCGCAGTGACTACAAAAATGTTTAAGCCACTGCGAAAATGTTGGTGATGTTCATGTTGAGAAAACATTTTGTAACCACCACAAAGCCCTTTTTTTTTATTTATATTTAAATCTAATCACTTCACCTACGATTGCTCAAGATGCCGAGCTGTGTACAGAATTTCGGCCGAGAGAAGTTCATTTGAAAAGATCTCAACGTACGTGAGTTGTACCTACATTGGAATATCATTCAAGGTACGGTAAGGTTGAGTGTTAGAAAATTTTATTGTGTTTTCAGGTTTTGAGCTACAGCCTAATATTTAGTCAAATCGTATTATCAAAATTTTCTCTTCGAAAAAGCACAGGATATATTCTTGGCAAACTGCTTGAAATAAATAGTGATGGAATCTTTTATTAATTTGTCACGTAGCATCATTGCAAGATAATTATAAGTTAACTTTCAAGAATTCTCTTGCAATGATTCTGCATGGCAAATTAACGAAAGATTCTAGTATTATTTATGTCAAGCAGTTTACCAAGAATTTAACCTCAGCTTTGTCGAAGAAAAACTATTTATAAAGAATTTTAATAAATGTTATGGCTCAAAAACTGAAAATACGAAACAATTGTCTAACACTTTCCCTTGACACAAGTATATAATCATTTCAGATCCTTCAGTAGTCTCTAAAACTAATCCTCTGACGTCCAAAAATTGAGAGGATGGGCGTTTTTCTTCGAATTTTTTTAAGTATTAAAGTTTTGGCACACAATCTTTAAAGAGTTAGAGGAGTGCTCAAAGATAATAATTGATTAAGCCATAAAATTGTAAGGTCAAAATTGAACCTCTCATAGAGGCGAGTTATCAGCGATTAGATAATGTCAATTCAGAATAGTAAATATGCTACGGGCAGAGTACCCGACGGTATCGCTGCCCTAATTGCAGATTTACAACTAGGCGCTCGTAGGCTCTGCTTGCCTCGGAGGATGACATGAGATAAGGCCATATAATAGAGAGGCGCTGGAATGGGAGGGGCGAAAGAAACGGGAGATACCCGAGAAAACATGTTGACCAACCTTGTGGGAGGCGTGTGATCTGACCACTCGGCCGCAGCGACCCGTTTTCAGTTTGGTGACTTTGCGTTTACTACCCGATCACGACAACTAGTCCTCTCGTGAGGAGAAGAAGTGTGGCAGGTAGACATGTCACAGGGTAGGGAAATGTACTGCGCCTGACATGAATTCATGGTACACGCACGGTCAGTGGAGACCACGGTCGTAGAAGAACAGGTCTGGACACTCGCCAATCTAACAATGTATTTTGCTTGACCCCCTTGTTGTTTGGCTGTAGTTCGTCAAGTTACCGAGAATGTCGTACTTTTTGACGCTGTTTTCCGGGTGGACCGACTCAACTCCGTCCACATTTTTCCATTGTTAAATTTATAAAGTAAATAAAGATTGCTGGAGCCTTTTCTTAAATTTGTGAGCGAAGAAAGTATTTCATAAATTGATAAAAAATACGTTTTGATATATTGTTTTTCTTAGCGGAAAGGAAGTGGGCGGAGTTTAATCCGACAGCCGTAACATCAGCGCCAATAAAACACAATATTCTCGGTAACTTGGTGAACTACAGCCAAACAACAAGGGGGTCAAATATCCAGGCGAGTGTCCAGACCTGTTCTTCTACGACCGTGGTGGAGACATACTACTGATCACGACAACTAGTCCTCTCGTGAGGAGAAGAAGTGTGGAGCTAGTAGCAGGTAGACATGTCACAGGGTGGGGAAATGTACTGCGCCTGACATGAATTCATGGTACACGCACGGTCAGTGGAGACCAACGAACGATATAACTAAACAAGACACAAGTATTTCTAGTGGAGAACAAGAACATCTGGCGACAGTGCTGAATCTATAAATTCACAGCAGATTCTCTAGTCGCCATTTTGCATCGATACGTGAACTAATAATATATCTAACTTACTTAATCTATCGATTTATTTATCACTACGATTTATCCAACGTGTGATTCAAGCAAACGCAGTGAATGTAAATTTTTAACCCTCAAATTGGAATGGAAGTAAGCAGATCACGAACATTTAAATTAATTTTGTTTTCAAAGTAAAATATGCCAACTGAGAACAGGTGTTGGCAAATGTTCGGTAATCTTAACTCTAAAATGGTTCAGTATTAACAGTCCTGTTATTTTTACACGATGAAACGCAGCATCTAGACCAGTACGTGTTTTTCGGCATATTTTGTAATATTCATACAACACACATCACACCGAAAGATAAATCCACGTTGTAAAAACAACAATTACTTTGATATCTTAACTCTACGCTTTTCAACCGCCATAATCCAAATTCAAACAAAGGCATGGAGTGCAAGGTCAACACAAAAACTAGTCAAAAGTTTGAAAACTATTGTAATAACAGTATTCCTGGAAAAATATGTTAATAGAAAATAAACAAAGCACTTATTATCACAGGAATAATTGTAAAAGTGGTTTGTTAAACAATATAATTTGTAGAGGCTTTCATTTGATGAAGTTGCTACGACACTAGCGCTCGTGGAACAATTCATAGCAGAAATTCAAGCGACACTATCGACACCTCCTGGTCATCTTTACAACTACAATGCGACCATATATATTGCTATTGGTGTTGCAAGGGGGTGGTGGAGACGTAGCGCGACGAAAACCGAGCCAGCTGCCTGTGCGACAGTATTATGGCTGGTGCTATGGTGCGCGACACAGTTGCGCGCAGTCGTCAAGGATAGCAAAGCGATAGTTCGCATTTTTCCCGCGGGACTAGTTGTCGTGGTCGAGTAATACAGGCTAGATTTAGGCGCGATGCGCGTTCTGTTTCGCCCTTAGCGCTCCCCCTCCTGGTCGTCGAACGAGCGGAACACTTCCCCCGAGGAGGCCTCCTTCATACGTTAAACTTCCATACTAATGGCGGGAATTCGATTTACACGTGCCTATATCTAGTTACAGCTCGGGCAGATGTTTTAAAGTTGATTAATATTCTCTCTGCGGAGCGAAATCACCACCTAGCTCACTGCAGGACAACTATCCTGCAATTTCACCCCTGAGGAAGTAGGACAGATGTCACCATTAATCCATTTCTCTCAATTGCGCGGAACCATTGTTGTCACACTTCATTAAACTTCGAGTAAATTACACGATCATGGTGTGCTGCCAAACGGAACAGTAGCTTTAGTGAATCATTCCTTGGAACTAGCACAATTTGCTAATGGGATACTGTATTTGTGTGAAAATGGCAGCTGCCAAACAATGCGACATCGAAGCGTAAACCGAAATGTTTTTGTTCATCTGGCACGAATTTAAAATACATTTGCTGATGCTTTCTTTGTTATACTCTGTTCCGTTCAACTTCAGTAAAATTTGACAGCTACTTACAGGCAACAACTGTTAATATTCTGTAATACATGCACAATAGCAGCAATAACCGGGCCTCGCTGTTGATAATGTTGATAAGTAGTCACCCAGGGAGTCTGCAGTAATTTTATTTTAGATGATTGAGTTGCCTTAGTTTCAAACTTTTGAGGTTCTGGTTTTACAACATACGACATAATGGCCAAAAAGAATATTAATAAACATGCTCGTACATAAATTTGTGTGTTTAAAGTGTATAAACAAACGTAATTATTTATTAAAAATAACCTAAATTTTTACTCGTAGAATTTTTTTTGTGAAAATTGGTTTTGGTAATTTTTGTATCAAGTGGTTTGAGAATATGATAACTAAATTATTTAGAAATGGCTTTCGGAACATCACCTGCAGTTTCATTCTCGCGCCTGCTTGAGAAAAATATCAAAAATATAAAGGCTTTGAATATTGGCAATTCAAGGTACAACTAATAATACTGTCTTATCAATAATTATATGAGTTCTGGTCATAACTTTTGAGCACGAATAAATCTGTACAGTGTGTAGGTATATTACGTACACTATTAGCTCTAGTTTTATTAATAGGGACGGACAGCAAATTCCATTACCAGTACAATTTGGAGTATTTCCACAATTCACATTGTTCCTTATACAGAGTACACTATTCTATTTACAGTTAACAGTTTTGTAGAAACAACAATGACAGTACTGGTGACCAAACGTAATTTCTGTTCCAATTTTTGATGGAATGAGGTGGCGCAATGGTAACACGTTGGACTTGCATTCATGAGGAACCGGGTTTGAATCCCGGCTGTGGCCATAATGTTCTCGGTTTTCCATGGATTCCAGAAATCTCTCCAGACGAATGCTGCGAAGGCTCCTTAACAAAGGCCGTGGCCAACTTTTTCTCTCAGTTCCTGTCATTGTATCAAGTTGTTTCACCGTCTCTAATAAATTCGCTGTCGACAAAACGGTAAAACTTAACATTACTTAAGAACCATTGTTTAAACACATTAAGTGTTTCTACATCGACACTTTTTTCTAAGTAGTAGGAAATGTTAACTGCGCACTTGGCAACACTGCAGTGCATGTGACAGACCCCACGTCGTATAAAAGCCTATATACACAATTGAATACTTTAAGATTTGGCTTTACGCCTCCGTTTCTTTAGCTATTTCGCCAATATACAACACAAAAATAAAGTCAATGCAAGGACAGTTAAAAACAATTGAGAATATTTTTTTTCTAAACAAAAGTAGGCTTATTGATATTACTCATTATTAGTTTACGATAAAAGCGTATTTACGTAAATATTTAAAAAAATAAATATTATTTTAAAATTATTTTCGAAATTTTATAATATTTTGCTGAAAAACAGCAACGCTACCTATCGACGAAACTTAAGTTCATTTACGAAATTTTTTTTATATAATTTACAAAGTCTTCCGAGTACACATAGGGGCCTAGGTGGTCGCGGTGCGCGGTGGCCGAGGGGTCAGACCTCTCGCCTCTCACCAAGGCGATCCGGGTTCGATTCCCGGCGGAGTCGGTCCTCGGACTTGCACATGTGGGAATCGTGCCGGACGATGCCGCTGGTCGGCGGGTTTTCTCGGGGATCTCCCGTTTCCCCCGCCCATTCATTCCGGCGCTGCTACATACACATATCATGTCATTCCCACTAAAGACATCGATGGTAAGCGCTGACCAAAATATTTTCACTCACCCGAGTACATATAAGACACGCCTGATACATTTTTCATGAAATTCCAGTACTGCAAAATAAACCGGAACCTAGAAATATATATTTTTAATTATAACATTTATATCAGATGATTCTCTGCTAACGGCCATCTTTACTTTGATTTTTCGTTTTCATTTAATCGAAAACGAAAACTGCGTACGACTGCATAAGAAGTTAATTATTGAAAATATTCGTAAAGTAAAATTTTAAAGAAGTAAAATGCTTATGCTTTTAATTTTGTAACCACCTTAAGGAAACTGACGTTATGGAGGGAATAATCTTTTGGACGTGAGAGAGAACTGTTGTCAACGCCGCGTATACCTGAAGCTCACTAGAGTAAAGGCCATTTCACATTATCAAATATTTGTTGAATTCAATTTCTTTATTTCAGTTTATTGAAAAGCGTGATGATTCAAGAAATTTTATTCAATAAATATTGAAGGAACTACTTGAAAAGTTATCACACAACTTATAAACAAATGATGCACGAAATAAATAATGTAGCTATTTTATAATTATGTACTATCCTTGTATGACACAAAAATATTTGGTTTAGCCAACCCAAAATTTCTTATTATTTTTGTATATATTATTTAAAATAGGCCTAAATAATGTTTGTAATTATTTTAAAATATGGTATATTTCACATAGGCCCTACAGAACTCAGTGAATATGTTGTTTGAATTAATAATATTAAGAAAACCTCTTTATGTCCTTAAATATTTTGATTCAAGAAAATTTCAAACATGTTCGAAACGAAAATCTTTGATGAAATTCATAACTTCAATAAATTGAAAGACAAAATGGCTGCGATTATGACATCAGCATGGAGTCACATTGCATTCAATAAATTGAATTCAATAACTATGAAAGAAAATTGGAACAAAATTTGATCGTGTGAAAGGGCCTTAAGAATAGCCTTGACTCGCTCACGCGAGAAAACTGCGCAACAGTCGAGCCACGTTTACATGTACGTCTGTTCGTATGACGTCTTTGTAACAAATTAAACCGTTAACTAAGCTGGTAAGTCGAAAGCTAATAACTAGGGGCAGTGATCAAGTGCGGGATTATTTTCTGTTTGCTAGGATGCGATGTAATGTGTACTTAAATGATATTCTTCTTCATTATTGTCTATCCTTATTAAGCTGGGTCAATGAACGTTCCGGCTCGTCACTACTAAAAGTTTGTGATTTGTTCGGTCGGTGTTAAAAAAATATAAAGAAACATTTAAATTATGCGGCCTCGATTCCTTAAAAGTGCAGTGCGCTGCAGTTATTTGTAAGATACATGTTCTCCAAAAATTTCTGTGATTTTCCGAATGTCTCTAGTGTTTACTTTCAAGCAGACAATATTTATCGAAAATGAAGTCTTCTAAAATATTTTACTGAACAAACCTCAATACAGCTTTGAAAGCATGGTATTCTGTACATTAAGCACGCTTTGACCCGAAAAATTCGTAATTTTATAACTGTACCAAACATTGCCCAACTATTACATATTACATTAACAGTAATTACCCACAATTAAAAGGTTTTTCGGTTCCATGGTTTTCGTACAACCGCGTGAAAAGTAGTGATTTGACTATTTTTGCTACTTACCCAAAGTAAAAACTATTCAAACGATGCGAATGAAATAACGTAGCTACAGAATAACACTACTCGTTATTTCACACAAAATATGCCTAAATAAATTACAAGTATTAAAAAAAATTCGAAAATGTAGGTGCCTATTTTCGTTACTTTTTTATTGCAAACAATTTTTGCGTGAATTTACAAAGGTGTCATTATGTAGCTTAATACATTTACCTTCACTCTAAATTATTTCATTTGTATCGGATCAACACTTTTTACTTTGGGTAAGTAGAGAAGTTAGTCATATCGCTACTTTAACACGCGCTTGTACAAAAACTATGGAACCGAAATATATTGTTTTTGTGGGTAATTACTGGTAATGTAATATGTAAGAGTTGGATTGTGTTTGACACAATTATAAATTTACGAATTTTCCGGTCGATTAAAACTATTTCATCGCCACATTAGAAGATAAGGACCCTGATGCCACTCGGTCATGCCCGAGGTTACTTACTCTGCGACGAAGGTTCCACGCTCAAAAGTGCAGAAATTATTTATTTTACAGGGTCGTTTTTAGTTTCATATCTTCTACTTGCTAGCATCTGAAGGACACAATTTCTTTTTTCAAAAAAATTACATTCCACAGTAAAACTTGCACACAAACTTATACATAACTTCTAACGTAAAAGATTTGTTCCCACACTATTATATGGGCCAGTTTCAAAATTTATATGTATATAACACGTATATTATGCAAATGTTGAAATGTTATTTAATCACTCAAACCTACGCCTCTCATATTATGTTTTACATACTTTAAAGTTGTAAAAATTGACTATTCTGGCTCTCTACGGATTCGAAGTTGAATTGGGCTCTTCAAACCTCAGGTTTCCAATAGATTCATTTGAGAGTTAATTTTTTGATCAGATGAAATAAATGTGGACCATTTTTCAAACTTTCTTCAGAATCGGTATACATTTAGTACTGCGCAAGGCAACGAATTTAAAGTTGTTGGTTCATGTTATGATATAGTAATATATAGACTATTCCCTGTTTCAAAGATTTTACTAAACGCATACATCGTTTTTAATTCCTGTAGTTCTCTTCGTTTAATGTTTGAGGGGCTTGAGGCGACCTCTTATTTTCTATTGGATCTGCGGCATTATTATTCAGGTTGTTGTGGTTGGCATGGGGCCTGAACCATACCATTACACATTTAAAATGCCTAGCCTGGGTGGGCACTCGAAAGTATCACCTACGCATAACCACGACGACGGATCTTATGTTCTAAATGACAAACTAACCAGTCATGGGCAAAATATTTAACAATTTATCCAGAGAATAGGTAGCTATATTTTATTGGTAAATTATTATAATTACTTTTGCGTATCTAAATTAAATGTATACATGCTAGAAACCATTAAACTGTCTATAATTATTTAAAATACTATCTGTGAATTGTAAAAAAATTTTCTGCGCTTGAATCTCAAGCGTGAAATTCAAGGCTACGTTCCTTACGAAAACTACACTTATCAGGAAAACTTTCCCAAAATTTCAATTATATAATCACGTGAGCAAAATATTACCTGAACTCGTCGAGTGCGCATTCTGGTAAATTTGGTTGAAGGCGTGAACATTGAAGGTTTACATATATCCACCTGACAGCTTGCAAAAGCTTTCTTCGAAGTTCATTACAGCCTGACATACATTGAGTGAGATTGGAACGTGTTGCATATTGCTCGGCGTCTTGTCCTGTTACTCCTTTGCCATTAACGCTACAGAAAAGACGACCCACTGTTCAAATACGAGTATAACAATGCAAGTGTTTGAGTCTACCGTGTAGACCTGTGGCCGTAGCGTAATTCATTTTGTCTCCAACCAACGGTTTTGGTATAATTTAATTTATAGTAGTGAGTTAGTTAATGCTTAAAATTTTCATTTCTGTTTAAATATCGTACACATTTGTGCAGGAGACCTTCGATATTTAATCAGCTCTAAATAAATAAATAAATAAATAGATATATATATATATATATATATATATATATATATATATATATATATATATATATATATATATATATATATATATATATATATATATATATATATATATATATATATATATATATATATATATATATATATATATATATATATAGTAAAACATATGTAGGCTATTAAAATAATTTTAAGAAACAGGTCTATTTAATAATAATCACTAAAATAATGCGGTTTTGATTCTCGACACGGACAACACTGATTTTCGTATGTGTGAATTGTGCTGGATGACGCCGTAGGTAAGCGGGTTTTCTCGGGGATCTCTGGTTACCTATCTTTTCATTCCGATGCTGTTACGTATTCGCTTCACGTCACCTCTTAACAAGCGCTGAAAACCTTTCTTAAGAGGAGTCTTCTTCCTGTGTCAAATTTCCACCTTTGACGCGTGGGAACAGCGTATCGATAAGAGACAGTGTCCTATTCTTGACGCCTCTATTCTCAGCGCGCCAAACTGGCGTGCAAGTATTTCGTTGATTATTTTTCCTACGGGACTTAAAGCGGTTACAACATTTAATTTTCGAATAGTATGAAGTAAAGAACAACGCATGCAGCTCGCTTTGCACTTTACGAATTCAGGTAATATTTTCGGAGTTACAGCAGTCTAAAAAAAAAAAAAAAAAAAAAAAAAAGTTTTTAGCCATTTTGAGAGGCCGGATAGTCACGTTTCTAACAAGCGTGCTGATTTTTTGAAAACATATAAACATATTTTCATTCGTGTGTTCTCTTCGTAGATAAACATAACATGAATGAGTTAAGGTGTTTCTCGTAAAAAAAAGAATACGCGTGACACTCTGCAACGCCGTCCATGCGCCAGTCGAGGACTCCTATTAAGAGCTGAACAAAAGCTCTTCGTTCTCTGGGCTGAAGCTATTTATCATGAAATCAATAGTACGCAGGAATTGGTGATGAACGTAATAATCTACAGATAAATAAAAAAAATTGGCTCCTTCCTACCTAACAAAATGTACGGAAATTTTCTAGATACTGTATATGATGCACACACAGCAACGTAAAATGTGGCACATTAATTGCGATTTGGCTTACAGAGAGAGTTGGATTTCAGACGAGAACTTTTAGTACGTCGGAACGTGTGGAAGAGCACTGGAATTTAGGAAAACACAATTTCATAGGCATTTTATTTTTTATTATGTTTCATAATACTGCTACCTATTTACCACACTCTCTGCTGTTCGTTTCAAAGCCGCGGTTACACGGGACACTAACATTGTTCACTTTAAACATGTATAATAATACACACGGTTGCACGGTATCTGAAGTAGTTAAGATTGTCGTTACTTCCTCTTCAAACTGAACAGGTTGCAAAAGTATATCAGACCGACATCTCTTCTATGCTGTGATTGGCTCGTTAAATGTCAATAAACCATTGCGACAAGATGGCTGACAACAGGAACGCTCGTAACATCGGCGTAATAATATTAATAGGTAAGTTATTAAAGTGTTTTGTGACGTACAAGTAGGCGTATTTGCATGATAAAATGTGTGTTCCCACAAAACATAAATAAAGCAACGATGCGTAAATAAACTGTCGTGACAATACACTATCGATTACGGCACAAGTGTCGTGTAAACGCGTGAACATATTTACTTCGGCAGCTATTCAACTGAACGTTTTAGAATATAACCGCCGGAATCTGTTTAAATAAACAACTTTGGGGCCAGCGACACAAAAACTTAAACTAATCCTGTTCTTTGGGAAGGAGATTCTGAATGAGACTATAAAAACGTATATTTTACTAGCATAAATTTAACTATTGTTCGAAAACATTATGTATTCAAGATAACTGTTCTAAAACCAGATTTTCAAATAGTTTAAATCCGTGAAGTAATTTTACTATAACGTATTTTGTCTTTAACTGTTCTTATTTTCAAATGCCTGGTTAACAATACTTTCTAGACTATATTGTAACTCGAACCTGGTTGTCGGATGTGTGATAAAACTGTTCATAATGTTTCCTTATTGATGTAACGTCTCTCCGTAACTTCCAACGATGTCTCTCATAACAAAAGTATTCTCTGGCGAAACTCTTACATTACATCCACCATTAACAGGACGATATTAAAAGAAATTGTTTTCTACTTCCGTGTATTTTTTTAACTAACCTCCAATCATTTTTTCTGAGAGTCAACTGCAGTCAAATCCAGTATTAATACTTCTGGAAACAAAAAGTTAAAAATCATGGTTACTTTTCACAAAACAGTTTTAACACTGTCACGTAACCGCAAAAGCGTAGTGAACGCTAATATATTTAGACTCAGATTTGCTTGTGTGTTGTATTTCTTGTGATACCTATTACCCATCAAATGTCACTCATCGAGTTCTTATTGAATGTGTAATTACCTACTTGGATACCAGATATAGTTACGATTTGTTGAAAAAAATTATGAAGCACAGTTATTGTCGTCTTCAGATTTAAGTAGAGTTTGTTTATATGCCGGCAAAACTGATAAAATATTATTCCACTTTTTAAATAGCTCTGTCATTAAATTTATTCATGCAGTACCTACGTTGAAAGTTGTACTTAGTCAATTATGCTCAGTATAGCAGTTATTATTTTAGAAGGTGGCCGTTTAGATAACTATCATTCGCTCAAAGTTATCAACTTCTGACTCAGTTTATTTTGTAATTAGTTATTAAGACAATATATAAATGTGCAAATTTGCAACAAGAACAGCCTGACTGAATGTTTGGCATACTAGTTCCGCATTCAATTTTTTTTAGGAAGCATTATAAACGATAGTGTTTTCCCATGCCAAAAATGATACACGATTATTTATAATTACGATGGCCACATACGTTCGGATTTTCCTTCTAATTCCAATTACGTTTTAAATATGTATGTATAAGTGCATGTTTTATCTGCGACAGTGTATTGTACTACTTCGAATTTCTTTAATTAATAATACAGACTTGTTGATCTTGGATGGCGCAGGTTTGAGATGGACAGGCAAAATTATCCGAACAGCCAGAACTCAAAACAAAACTGCAAGTACCCAGGCCACGAAGCTGTGTGCCCAGTTTCGAACAGTGGAAGTAAGACCTCTCAACGTTCGTTAGTGACGTCTGTTTAAGAATACCATTCAAGTACGTCACACTTGTGTTCACCTATTCATGTACGTCCACTATATTGGTGCTTTTGTATTCTTTATTAGGTACAGTAATCTCAGTGTAGAATGTTTAAAAAAAAAGGTAGGGCTACAGGTTTGTAAAACATGCCTGGATTTTTAAATACTTGGCGTAGCATTGGCTAGAGTATTTTCAGTATAAAAAAGTGTAAACTTAGTAACTACAGAAATAATGCTGTATACAAGGTACAAAGAAATATTTATTTACATAAAAAAGTTGTTTCATTTTATTGGTAAAATATATTTTCGAAGTATTTTATGTGTGTGTGAGAAAAAAGTGTGGGGGAAGGAGGACGCGTGTCTTGTCTTAAAGAGACGGTCCTTCAGCGAAAAGTCTGTACACTAGTTAAGTGACTTGCGCCTTGGTGTCTGGGTGAAATACGATGAACACTCTGTATCGCCCTTAACTCTTCGCCATTATAAACACAAGTGTTTAGTTATCAAATTTGCAAATATCTCATTTGTTTAAAAAGGCATAATATTGCCACCGCGGACCTTCTTTTTTCTTGCGTGCCCATTACGTGCTTGCTGATAACACACTTTTAAGATATTTAAATCAAAACCCTGAAAAAATACGGCGGTTTTAAATTTATAATTGTAAAAAAGGCACATTTGTAACTAAATAATGTTTAAAATTCTCACTTATTCACGCGTTCTTCAAAATCTACAACTCAGGTTTTGTTTCATGTCAATATCACTAAATATGTCTGTGTAATATCGAATTGTTCTTAGCTTTTGAATTCCTATATCCCCACATGGCGAGGCTGCCTGTCAAGCCTGGCCTTAACAAACGCCTGATTAACATATGCTCGAAGGCATCTGTTTTTTTTTACTCAATAATACATGTAACCTTGACATTCTGTTGTGTAATGCTTCTCGGGTCACATTTTTTCCTGGCTAAAAGTAATCTTCTGCGTTACTTACATTCGTGCACATGTATAATGTAGATGTTTCAGGGCCATCCGTAAAAATAAATTGCCCTCCAGTGACAACATAGACACAGAGCAAAAAACTCAAGGCAACTGTCCCAAGCCAAGCAAGCGTCTTGGTTTTCCTCTACCGAGGTCTGCCACTAAAACGTCTTAAAGAGGGCGTAGTACATAATTCAACACTAAAAGCATTAATCTATAACTGTAGGTTTCTTGAAGCCAATTTGCGAAAATTAAACAATAGCAATCCTAGACAACAGTTTTAGCCAACGTTTAAAAAAAAATTGTTTCCAATGTTACTAACTTCTGGGGCACTATCTCTGACGCCGGAACCTCGTGCATTTAACAACGGCGCAAGAGATCACGCGTAACGAATTAGTAATTCTGGATAAATATTTACTCAAAAAGTTTTCAAAAACCATTTTATAGGATTTTTATCGAGTATTTTTATCTATATTGGCTTCGAAAAAAGCGTAGAAATCAATTGTTGTTTTAAGCGTTTATTTATCTACCACGCACTCTTAAGGTAGCAGTCTGTATGTAGCATGTTCAAGGCGTAACAGTGCGAGGCGGTAAAGGCGTTAGAGCCAGAGATGAAAGAGTAGTACAGATAGAGCATTAGCAACCTATACTGAGGCCAAGCCAACTTTGTTTACTCAAGTAGCAAGATGGCGGGGTACTATCAGCGGTTCCTGTATGTGTATTGAGAAATGAGGTTATGGTTGGCCACACTACAGCCGCACTATACACGTTGCTATGGTAACAAACAACGTATTTAAGGTACCAATATGGCGAATGGGCTCCTCCGCCTTCCGCCTCAAAGTCTCATATCCCTCATCCTAAGACGTGCGTTATTCTCCGTCTGTAAGTTTCTGTAATCTCTAGTTACAGCACGTGCATCACGCTTCACTCTAGCCTCTAGGCGCAAGTCACTGAACTGGGGTGGAAACTTATAACCGGCATGTCGCCTCTGCGAGACACTAAGTAATATTTGGAGACGTAAAATTAAATATAATGCTATACCTCTATAACTTTCTAAAGGGTACTCATACCTAAAATTACCAGAAAAATAACTCAGTACGACTAGAAATATTACTGGAGAACTTTACATGGGAATACATAAGTGCAATATCTTTTGAATGCTAGTATAATGCAGAGATGACCCACTCATGATGTTGAATAAATCTGTTGAAGCTCTGCACACTACTCGGCGGTCACCTTAATGGTGTTCGTCACCAAAAATATCAGTAATATTTAGTTTATAATATAAATTGCTCAATGAACTATGTACATATGTTACATTTCTAGCATAACATTTTAATTACTCAAATAGTTTTAAGCTGGTGACATCTAAGGCAATATTCGCATGGTTTGGAGACGTAACGTACAGATATGTAAAAATAACTTTCAAAAATGAAACGACTCACGCTGTAATTGCGACTCATGCTTAAAATTTATATTTGAAAACATAAACCAAAGTTTTTTTCTTGTGTTTTATAAAATACTGGAATTAAAAAAACTTTTAATGCAGAGCTATTTATCACTATAACATACAGTTTTGTGGCCATGAAAACGAGCAAATTAGCAACACAATTGAAGGTGAGAAAACAAGGTTGTATCTCTACTGACTACTTTTTCGTATTTGTCAATTCTAATAGTTAACCTGTTAGCAACGATTAAATTATGGACAATTGTATTATCGAGTAAACAGGATTGTATTATTTGTATTTTGATGCCGGAAAACCGTCGCAAAGAAGTACATATCTGATAGTAAATGCTACAAAACGAGTAGCGCAGCTGATACTTGCAGTTATATGGCTATAATTTACAAATAAATGGATGCAAGTGCAGTAAGAGCAAAAACCGCAACATTTAACAAGTTTTTGCAGTCTTTGCTCCGTGATGTGGCGTTTTGCGATAAACAAATAAAACACATTAAATAAAATTTTTCAACGGACTTTACACAGCAGCGCCAGAGTACTTTGTCTATCTGGAACCTTACAGGGGAAGCTGTTGAGCAGTGGTGTCAGTGAAAACAAGCGACAGAGAGTTTGGTCAGCGCTCAACACCGAGATCTTTCGCGCCGAGTACCGATTAAATATCGCCCCCTGCTATTTGCACCGACGCAGCGCAACGTAATTGCAGAGCAGGTTAAATGCTTCTTCTATGGCATTACATGATTATATAATTCCACGCTGCGCAAACAGACGCAACGCAGGTGCAAATGTTTGCGTTGCACCCATAAAAAGCGATATTTAATCTGCCACCTAGGGGCAAATGTCCCCCCCCCCCTGGATTTAGAATTTTATGTGCATAAATATATTTTTGTATATTTAAATTTAAATAATGCTAACTTAAGCACATAAAACTGAAGTTTTATTATTAAAGTATCTAATTTGTGCATGCTTAATTAATTTAAAAAAATTCAACAAGGTCACTGTCACCGGAAAACAAAATCTTGCCCCCCCCCCCTCCCTAGAAAAACCTGAAATGGCGCCCCTGCGACCACCTGGTGAGGAGTGACGTGATGTGAGCGTGGAGCGGCGCCCAAATGAATGGGCGAGAGAAACGGAAGATTCCCGAAAAAAACCCGCCGACCAACGGCATCGACCGGCACGAATACCACGTGCGAAAATCTGGGGCCCGACCCGGGAATCGAACCCGGACAGCCTTGGTGGGAGATGAGTGGTATGACAATTCTACCACCGCGGACCGCGGCCCATGTCATTATTTGGCGTATGGTGTGTGGTATGCAACTGTTGCTACTGCGATATACGCGTTATGACACTATTTGTACAATGCTATATCCGACGTGCGGTAAGTTGATACTTTCATAAACGAACTGTTGAAAACAATTACTAGGAATACTTCCATTATTACCATACAACTACGTAAGTAAATGAAATAGCAATACGGTGAGATAAATAAATAAATTTATTTTGTATTGGTACGCGTCCGCGAGTATGAAAATTGTTCTTAGTAATTAATTTTAAAAGTTAGTTAAACATGTCTGTTATACGATAGTTGGAGGATGGTTGGGTTTGCCTTGATATCGTAGAAATAGTTCGTCTGAATATTGTGAACAACGGCAAAAATATTGAAAACATTTTAATGGAATACGTACATAATGTGTTCATTTTCAGGAAATGAAATAAAACGTATATTTACATTTAGCATATATTACAATATTTTAGAGGTGATGTAATTAGTGGCGGCGGATTAACAACGTAAGTCGGCTTGCAGTACAGCCGTCAGCCTGGCAATGTTTATTGTTGACGTTTGGCGGAAGAATACGTAGTTAGATTGAAAACAGATACAAGCCAGAAGCAGGGCTTCCAGAATGTATTAAGTTATCGTACGGCGGGTATGCCTTCGTGTCCCTAATTTCCGTAGGTTATTAACGGGTAAAGGCATTCATGGGAGTATATACTCTGTCCACTCTAAGGTTGCAGCAGAAATAACAATTGATAATGAAATAAATCAAATTATTTGAATTATATCTTGATTCCTCACATTGTCCTTGTGTCGTAGTATAGTTACCTTGTATTTTTCAATATTTCAAATGTAATTTACGTTGTGCAACAATGTTATTGACATTCACTTGGATGCATTAGCTGCAACCTTATAATGGATACAGTATAGAGGTCAGAAATCTCGCCTTCACCTTCGCTACCCGGGCTCGATTACCGGTGGAATCACTCCGCATGTGGGAAGCTTGGTGGACGTTGCAATAGTCGGAGGATTTTATCGGCCTACTCCCATTTCTCCCACCCTTATCTTCTATTTGTGTACCTGGGTCAATACGAGACGAACGAGAGGCGATAAGCCTTGACGAAGTATTTATAGTAAAATGTTCAATTTAGGATGGCATGAAAACACAAAGAGTTGTTGGATCGACAAGCTGGGCATTTCGTACCTCTGTATTTTGTAAAAACTTTGTACTAAACGCCATATGATGCTCGAAGAACAACGATGAGAAAATCACTGACTTTTTGTTTTAATATCTGGCAGGGATTTTTTTCTTTACTTCACAGTACAATTGGATAAACTAAGAACGATTCCTACATTAATAGTAATAAAGTAAACGATTCAATTAGGTAACCTCTTCTTCGTTAATTTCTGTATGACAGGATATTGCAGTAAACATTCAACTCGGATAATGCATTCCAATCCACCTACATAACCGAGCTGGATTTCTTGGTCCACTCTTACTGCAGTCCGGTCTCGTGATTAAGGTGAAACTTTAATTTAGATTGAAAGTTCAATCCGAATTAAATTGTTGCTCTAAACGTAGTAATTGTATTGGTGGCCGTGCAAGCAATTGCATTGTGCTAACGTGTCGGAAAGTAAATGTACCGTTGAATTGTAAGCGTCCAACATTTGACGTGGATAAATTCATGAGAGTCGAATGGGCCATCGCGTAATTTCAGAGTCCACTTATTTAGTTAGCCCTTCTTAACCGCACAAGCCGGTCTCCGTATCATGGCCAGCCTACGGTGTAAGAGGTCCTGGGTTCGAATCGCAGTACGGGCATGGGTGTTTGTGTCGTTTACTTAGGATAAGATAGTTTGTTACCAGTCCCTTACTGAACCAAATGGCACAAAACGCGGGGACGTACATTAACCCTTAAAAAATACAAATAAAAATTAGTCGCACAACGTATGATGCAATTGAACTTTAAACGAATGAGAACATGATAAAACAAGTTAGGGACACGATTACACTTCCCCAATGGGTTACTTTTAATGCATCAAAACACTGTTTAGCTAACTCTCTAATTCTATTGCGTGTAAATGGTTGATACTTTTTAGCATTCATATGTAGCATTGAATTATTACTGATTTGTTTAAATCTCTGAATTTGGTTTTCTGTTTAATTGTTGTTAATATATTATGAAAAAAATTTAAGCCACCCTACAGTCCAGCTTATTTTATATGACAGTTAACACAGGCAAATGATTTTGCAATTACTGTACATAGCTCTAGTGCAAGGTTTCCTTCGAATTGATGCAGCAACTTCAGGAAATACTCTACAGAGAATGCGGGGAACGGGTGAATAAATAACCTACTTCCAAAATCGGATCGAGTAATTGCAAACTTCGTTACCAGGCAGTTGTATTTTGTATTCAGGTGAGACGCGTATTTTGAACGTGATTATCAATTGCACTTAATTACTTCTCCTTTCTCGCTTCTCAACCTGTCCTCTTTGAAGCATTGCCATTGAGCACGAGAGCAGCTGTGTAGGATAATGGTTGACGTCTGAGATATATTCGGTTACGAATAATGTATTACAGACGCAACATGGAGCCTTTTCCTACAATGCCTTAATTTCTGTCATCTTAATTTTCCTCTTTAAGGGACCCGCCTTCTGGGGATATTCAGCGTTTTTGAATCAAAGAAGTGAAGTGGATATATCGGCGACATTGACGAGCGTATCTATTGCCCCTTTGCTTTTATGCGCAAGGCGTTGAAATAGCGCGTCGTCCTGCTATTAAGGGGTCTGCCTATAGAAGCTGCGTTTGTGTGTGAGAGGCGGGAGCGGTAAGGTTGTCGTTTACCTACATATGTAATATAGAACCGATATCATGGACATACGCCATTGCTTGCGAATGTTGCCGTCTTGCAGAAAACATCCACAATAAAACGAAAAAAAAACAAAACAAAAACCAACAAAGAAAAGTCGAGCGTTAGCTGTTGTCAACAAACAAATATCATACATACAGTCCTAGAGAGGGACATAGTCGTAGCCACAAAGTGGAACAGATAAAAAAACAAACGGTTCCCGAAACGTCGCATCTGTTGTCGTCCAAGAAGCCTTCTACTTTTTCGTCCGTTTTTCGTCTGTTTTTTCGTGTTTCGTCGTTGTTTCACACTCATTTCGTCTCTTGACTTTTGTGTTGTCTTCGTTGTGTTTGTCTGTCTATTACGTGTTTTCATAAGTCTCTTTTCTGTATTCTCGTTCGTTTTTGTTGTGTCGTCTTTCATCACACGACTATATACCAGCTAGGAATTAATTTTTTGAATTTTTTTTTGTTGTTTGTTTTTTATCTGTTCCACTTTGTGGCTACGACTATGTCCCTCTCTAGGACTGTATGTATGTTATTTGTTTGTTGACAACAGCTAACGCTCGACTTTTCTTTGTTGGTTTTTGTTGTTGTTTTTCGTTTTATTGTGGATGTTTTCTGCAAGACGGCAACATTCGCAAGCAATGGCGTATGTC
>PNEQ01035973.1:32386-52455 GCA_003012365.1 Medauroidea extradentata | reverse complement strand
TTCACATACATATGTAATGCATTATCGCCTCTCCACGCAAGCCCTCGGCTGGCGTGAAGTGCTTTATTATTTTAATTTTTCCTATGGGCCTGAGAGCGGTGACTACATTATATTTTATTTGTGGGCAGTATAGTTCAAAGTCTAACGCTTGTTTCTATAGTTGTGTTTTTTGAATCCGGTAGTTATTGTTCTAGATACGGCAGTCTGAATAACGCATTTGTGGATTTTGAGGGGTCCTAAAATGATTATTTTAACAAACGTGCCGAAATTTTAAAACTATAGCGACATAGTTAGAAGTGTGTGTTTGTTCTTATCGTAGATATTCAAATATAATGAGCATTAAATAGTTTAGTCAATAAATGAATAGTCGTGGCTTGCAGCAACGCATTTGAAGCGCAGGTAGGTAAGCCCCTTAAGGTGACCGTCTGCTTAGGCAACCGATACACATGCATAGCTTCGGTCGTTGTCAAATTACTCGAAAACTGCTCATCGTACATGAGTGACGACTTCTCAGGAATAGTGTTTAAATAACGGTACACGTGTGTATACCCATGTCTAAGTTCTCCACTACTTATTAAAACATATTTTTTAGCTGCCGAAAATAGCGAAAATTGAGGATTTTGCGGTATTTTTTAGGTATGTAAATATCGACGCAGAATCTTTCAAAAAGTATAGGCGTGTACAATACATCTATATTTGAAAATACGTCATAGAATATTAGAGTCACCGCTGAAAGTCTCATAGAGGCTAGTTGTCGGCGAGGAAGTTCAGTGACTTGCACCTAGAGGCTAGGATGAGGTGTGATACCCGTGTTGTCTCGTCCTTACCGCATCCGCACTTCTCGGTATCGAAAGCGAAAAATAAGTCCACCCATGCGGTTACCTTAACTATGGAGCTTTAAACGGTTAATTTAGTCTTTCATGGAAGACATGCAGGAAAGTATTTTACAAGTTACTTAATTAGTTCCGCGATTGTTTAAGTAGAAAAATAATTTAAGGTAACTTCGTACCGGCCAGGGCAACGATGTACCACCAGCCTAGTTTAATTTCAAATTAAATATCTAAGATTTTAAGAATTCAACTGTGCTCTAGATGAATAAATGTGTTAATCTTGAAGCTTAAATAGTGATTGATGGCGGCAAAGCGATTATATATAAGAAAATAACTGGTACAATTTTACCCTAAAATGATACAAAGTTATCCCAAATGATTGTAACATTTGAGCCATCGACAATCCTCCTGTAAAATGTGTTATATTTACGTTACTTCGTATATTGGAAACACGTTTAATAGTTCTGTCAAAAAAGGAGGATATCCAAACTTTATGTATTAAGGTTCAGTAGGCGGGTATTCTGGCTCCTTAAGGGGCATGGAAAGGTACGATGTAGAACGGACGACTTGAATATTCAATAGACAATAAAATTTGAACTAATCATCAAAATTCGATGAAATTTTTTTGCCGAATATAAATTTTATCAGCGGACGTTTATTTATGTAGCAGTATGCGATAGTATGCTTTTCTTTCGCGTAAAAAATTAAAAACCGTTTAGAAAAATAAGGGCTTGAAACCACAAAATCTACAGAAATGGAAAACTGTCATTTTTACCATTGTTATAATGATAATATCTCGGCCTCAATGTTAACCGAATTTCAGAAATACTCACTTTTTCATTTGAAAATAATTTTATTCTCGATATCGTACCTTTCCATAACCCCTAATCATGTAAGCCTTAAGAGGCATGCAAAGGCATGGTCTGTGTGTAAAGACATTTGCAGTTCGAGTAGGGAAAGTGAGCGTCCATTCAAACGATAATAATCATGTCACTGTCACCCTGAATTCGAGTCAGAATATCTATTGAGTAAGGAAAATACCTTTTTGATTTGGGCCTTAACTATTTCTGGAGAATAGAAGCTCAAAATTTGTAACGTCAGATGGGATACCATGGAAAAAACACGGACAAGAATACGGGGAAAAAAAAAAAACATTTCCTGTTCCAATTAAAGCTTCTTAACTTTCAAAGCACTGTTCTGTAACTTTTCGCCGTAATAAATAGTTTCATAGCTCAACGCTCTAAAAACGCAGTGAAACGTTTGGTCATACTAACTAAGTTTATGTATGGTGAAATGAATAAATACTTAAAAGTAATAGGCCATACTAATTTCTGTTTGGCGAAGAAAATACGAAAAGGAAACTAAGAACTGTTACTGATCTAAAATATACATTATACACGTATTCTTAAAATACCTTCTTTGCCAACTCGAATTTACTAGCGGAGGAAAATATTTTTGTTTAAAGCGAACCTCTACAAAGTAGTTTTGTTCAAAAAGAAAATTACTGTTAAATATTTTTAGCAGTAATTATAAGAGAACTTGTAGCCATAAAAAATATGTAGCAGAAATATTTATGTTAAAATTTATATAAGACAGACTTTATGTTAAGAAAAATTAAAGAAAATGTAGTAATACCAAAAATATGCTTTTTAAACTTTTCCATATACTACAAAGCAGGATTTTTCCTGCAAGCTAAATATTCTCAGACAAATGTTTTCCTTTGATGTGTTTTTTTTCTGGTGAAATAGCTTTTTTTCTTTGCCCATTAAATATGCTCTGGAAGTATAATTATATGGTTGAGAGAAATTAAAAAGTTTGGCCACCAGAATATTTGGCTGTCTCAGTTATTAGAGTATGACAGTGGTTTGGCACCTGTACATATGCTCTCAATAATTTATTTTCGCACCGTCGTACAATTTGTGTGTGTTCTTATTGCCGTACACAGCTAGTGTCTTTACGTAATTAATACAAAGATGAGAAAATCTGAACTTTTGTGTAGTAATAACCACTATAGGTTTGCCTCTTTGGTGACCACTTGCCGGATCTTACTTTGGGTAGATGCAGATCAGAGCGTTTTCAAAACAACGCAGAACTCATTGTTTACAAGTAAAGCAGGAACTCAGTTTTTCCAAGTGACAAAGTTTCGAATTTATTCACGATCAATAACTTAGGCATATAATGTACGCAGGCATTTTTCACAGGTACAATACGAACATTCTGATCTGTGAAAATGTACATTGGTTTTGGCTATGAACCTAACGAACTCATACGTATTTGACATTCCTTAAGTGTATGACAATGACCTAGTGTTATTACCTAATATTCCTCGTAAAATTAGTCCGACATACATGAAAGAGGTCTAAAACGAGAAATCGACGTAAAGCCACTTTCAGTTTAGTTGGCGAGATTTTAACAGTTCTCTTCAATGGAAGATTCGTTTGCATGAAGTTGTAATGCCATAGGATTTCCTAGAAAAATCATCCTGGAATCCTGTTTACAGCAATTTTTCTAGCTAGAGAAGTATCTAAATCTGGCCTTCGCATCAGATACACGCTGTCAACGAGGTGTTATAACACAATAACACATCAGCACTTTTTACGAAACGAAACGGATTATGAAGGTGTATACAATTAAAGCGAGAGAGTTTTACCAATGGCAATAGTAGTGCCAGAAATATTAAGTCAAGAAATTCGTTGTTGCAGGAACCCAGAGGTTCGAGATATGTCAGAACTCAGAAGGTATCAGACGAGACTGAGGTTTCGATATTCATGGATAGCTTATTCTCCTCGTAAGTGGTAACTGGGCTTAATGAGGATGAGTGTCCGAAATGCGGGAAAGTTTTGATCGCGCAGTAGGGTGCTTTACAACGGACCTGTGCTCGGTCTAGGCGCCAGCTCCGCCTCAGACGGGGTGGCAGGCGCCCGGCCGGCGCTAGACTTGCGTCACCTGCGTCGCGGCGCCGTTGTCGTGGCCGTTGTGCTGCGGCACCTGCGACCACCGGTCCAGGATGCGTGGCCAGAAGAGCTGCGCGAACGTGGTGCGGAACTGCCGGCTCATCGAGCAGTAAAGGATGAAGTTGATGGCCGAGTTGATGAGCGCGAGGATGTCCATGAGATCGCCCAGCCGCACGTAGCAGCTGCTGAAGAACGGCTCGCCCAGGAACATGCTGAGCAGGCCGAGGATGCCCTGAGGGAACTCGGTGATGAGGAAGAGTAGCAGCACGGCGAGGAGCATCCTCGTCGTGCGGTCCGTCTGCTTCTCCTTCTCTGCCGTCGCTTTCTTCTTCTTTTTCTTGCCGAGCGTCTTGGAGCCGTCCAGGTTGCGCCGGCGCTTCTTTGTCTCGACGAGCGCCAGCACCAGCCGCAGACTGAGCACAGTCAGCGCCACGCACGGGATGATCTTGATGACGACGCTGTACACCCAGAAGTTGATCTTCTGCAGACTGACGTCGCCGACGACGCGCGCGTCCCCCAGCTCGCTCAGCCCCACGTGGTAGAGCGTCACGTTGCGGCCGTCGCCGCAGTCGCCGCACGGCAAGCCGCCAGGGCCGAGCACTGCTTGCCGCGAGTTCACGTCGAAGGCGAGGTACAGCGGGATGCAGAGGAACGGGCAGACGAGGTAGGCGCTCGCGATGGCTCGCACCGTCGTCCGCATGCCGCACCATTCGCGGTTCCGCTGCGGGTGGGCGACGGCGACGTACCGCCACACGGCCAGGATGACGGTCAGCCAGATGGCGACAGTGTGGCACACCTGCGTGAAGTTGGAGTGGAAGAGCACGAAGGCGGCCCAGCCGTAGGACAGCCGCTGCTCGTAGGGCAGGAAGGCGTAGCCTGTGAACGGCACGTACTCGAGCATGACGAGCAGGTCGGCGACGGCCAGCCCCGTGAGTATGGCGTTGGTCGGCGAGGACATCTCGCGACGCGTCAGCACGGCGATGTTAAGGGTGTTGGCGACGCAGCCGAACACGCATACCAGCAAGCTGACGTAGACATGCACGGGGCGGTATGCCTCGCTGAAGGCGGCAATGTCCCTGCCGCAGTAGGGAGGGTCGGCAGCTGGGCCGGCCGTCGTCGAGTTGGCCCACTCGGTCGAATTCATCCCCAGGACGGACGTAAGCCTTAACTAAAGAGAGTCGCCCTTCTAGAAACCTCTACCTCCAACAAAACAGCCCTTACCAACGAATTTCTGCATACGAAAGCTGCCGAAAGAAGAAATTCAGATGGTGACAAATATTTATCTACCCTTGTCGTTCTTATGCGTCACTATAAAAAATATATAGTTTTCCTTCGCAAATCACAATTGATAATGGTCTTGTCAATGGCAAGCAACAGGCCCAAGGCAGTTACGGTGCCAACAAGAGCGCTGGGTCGTAAAGGCAGACGCCGGGCGTCTGTTCCGAACCGTTCGCGGCCACCGTGGCGTCGAGCGAGCACGCGGACTGAGGCGCCGGTGCGCGCCGAGTGACGCTACAAACGCGAGGCGCCGGCTGCGGCGCGCGCGCGCATGCGCTGCTACATCTATCTTTGCTCATGCGCGATATCTGGCTCTCTCTCTCTTCCTTTTATTTTTCTCCACGCCTCACATGATACCTCCGTCTTCCCCCTTCCACCTTTTTTTTCTCACCATCTCCGTAAAACCAGATACACGCAACTCGAATAGGGAAAACATACCGATGATGCCCTAAGTCTGTGTTCAACGTGTTAAATACTAGAATAATGTATTTATAATACACACTACATGTAAATATACGTATTGCTAAGCTTTTTCTTTTAATTTGTTACAAATCGTTTTTTAATTTTCTTACACACTGAAATTCTTACTGTCGCAACTCAGCATATCATGGCCGTTTTCCTTCTTAAAACACAGCACATAAAGCGGGCATGCAGAAAGTTTAGTTGTACGGTTGAAACAAACTTATATTAGATGCTATAAAACATACTAACAAATCGATTTCATTTTATAGTACTTCATGCTTGAAACCGTTTTAAGTAGTGCTATGTAATTCAGATGCAAATCGTGCCAAATTTATTTGCAACATAAATTATCTGTGAAATAAAGATGTGTTAATTAAATTGGGCCAAAAGCGTAGTACATTCTTAAATAAATAAAACAAAATAAAAATATGCGCAGGTTGCTACATGTTGTCTACAACCACGAGAGGGTGGCGGCTGTGTAGTCCTGTAAGGTTGGCAGTTACGTAGAACCTTTTTCGGATATCTTCTACGGAAATCTGCACAAATACGGTTCTCAGTTTTTCAAAATGAGATGCAACTCTGTTCCTAAAATTCTTGTTTCGTTCCGCATTTTGTTGCAAGCGTGGATTTGTACAGCAGACGCCATTTAGGAAAATCGCGTTATTACTTAAACGGAATGAGCGATATAGAGGGTGCACGATAAAGTGAGAAATTTGGAAAGTTTTGCTCGGTTTCTACATTTACGCGGCATGTAAATTAGTTAATTAGGGCGTTACAGCTCCTTGAAACTATTTCCCTAAAAAATAGTACTGGCCGAAAATAAAACCTACCAACTCGGTCGAAAATTTTCCTCTTGATAGTAAAATCAAAAACACATAATAAATAAGAGCAAATATAGCTACACCTACAAGGAAAATACATAATAATCTAATTATTGAACTGCCATTCTAACTGCAAAGTACTAGACGATGTGTCTAGGTGTAATTTGAACTGTAGCACACAGAAGTGTGCGGAAGAACTCATAAAAATACGCATAACATTAAGCTGTCGTGCAGTAATTTTAGTTGAGCAATATATATAAATCCATGTTACATTCTACAAAACACTTATAAATAGTGTAAAATGCTAACAAATCAATTTCATTCGATAATAATTTGAGATTGTTATATTTAGTCTTTTTAACATATGTGGAAGTATTTTGGCTAATTCGTTGCGAACCGTACAGGGAATGAGGCAACGTTATTAATGTTGAGATGTATGCAGTAAATGCCAGTTATGTTGTTTACATGTTGACTTACAAAGTACTTAGTTTATCGCGTACCACAATTGATTAGCATAGCCATGGTAAAGTAATATTCTTGTCAAGAACAGTCATCGAAAATTTAAAATTTGTAGTAGTCCCAGACGTTAACTTTCAAAACGGTGAAATATGCCCTGTTTTATTTTGTTATTTACTTCGTTCTAATTGTATTAACAAATTGCAGAAATATATAAATTGGATTAAAAAATATAAATCACCAGGGCTTCAAAAATGCTTGTTATATCGTAACGTAGCTTATACGTTTATTGATCTTATCAGACTAACACACAAAACTGAAAAAAAATCTGGTTAGTATCTGCTATACGAACAGTAACAAATGTACCCGAGATTTCGTTGCTTCTGTGTCTTGAAACTGCCAAAAATATTTTAATATAAACTACATGCCTATCAGAAGAAATATCCTGGAAGTAGCCTAAGTTTTTAAACCATACTTTTAAATTATTCTATTGGCCGTGGTAGGGTATTTTTCATCGTTGATATACTAGACCTCCAATGTTAGCAGTATCGTATAACTCACTGGAGCTTTTTAGGCAATTGTTTATATAACAACGTTTATTTACTACCTGAGCAAGGAGTCCAAACACAATAAAAAAACTTGGGGGGGGGGGGAAGAAAAAACTTCTCTGAGGTATGTTTGCGGGTGTTTAAGAAATCTTGCTTTATAGAAATAAAACATTATAAAATAGGTCTACGGAGTTGTTACATAAGTGTTTAGCGTCCAGAATTTTATTGGTGATGTTATTTTATTTATAGCAAATAATTTTTTTTTAACATATGCTTGCCCTAACAAAAGTACATGTAATTTTACCATAAATATCACTGGAGAACAACTTACATAGCAACACAATATTTTGTTACCACTAGTTACGCATTTCACTTTTTTATTACGAAAAATATATTTTGCAGTGGTTCCATTTTCAAACAAACACTTCTTTTGCCGCAACAAAATTTGTGTCGTGGAACAGAAAGTTTCGTTAGAATATATTCATCACTGACAATCCAGATTCATTTTCGCCGATCACAGTATAAGAAAGCTACTGCAACAGCCTTGGGTGATGAAAATTCACAGAACAGTTTGAAGCTCTAGTTTGTTACCGAGCGAGGTGGCGTAACTGTTACACGTTGAGCTCACGTTCGGGAAGACACAGGTTCGATCCCCGGCTCCGGCCATCCTGATTTCGATTTTCCATAGTTTCCCTAAATCTCTCCATGCGAATGCTGGGATGGTTTCTTAACAAAGGCCACGGCCGACTCCTCTCCCAGCTCCTGTCATTGTACCAAGTTGTGTGACACTGTGTCTAATGACCATGCTGTCGACGAGACATTTACCTCGACCTTGTTTCTTCTTCACAGTAAAAGTGTCAAACACGTGTGCCAAGGTCATTAAACGTACGCAATTTTTTTAAACTCTAAAACAGCAATAACGTATTTATTGTAATTAACGAGACTATCTACAAACGTTCTTACTTTACTGTGAAATTCAGAAATATTTTCAATAGTTTTTAATATCTTTCACATAAAAACTACAGCAGAGGCTAAGATTACGACGCATGTTCATTTCTTAGAAATTATATTAAAAATTCGCTAAATTATATACGTAGGGTTGCAGAAAATTTAATTTGCTTCATATCAAGTACACGGAAATGAACAGACGAAAATAATCCGCTCATTGTTCTGAAGTGGTTCTAGAAAGAAACGTGTTTCATTTCATGAAAAAGAGCTTTTTCTTCTTGCTCAGGAAACTTTGTGCGAAGCACTTTAAATGACAAGGAGGAGAATCAGAAGGTATCTAATTAATTTGGTTTTTATATGTAAAATGAATTATTTTTTACCTACTAATAATATTACAATATTCGTACTTGTTAAATTTACAAAAGTGTTTGCTAGAAAATACTTAACTCGTGAGAAAATAACTTAAAAACAAAGCACAACCACGTTTATATTTTGAGATAGATTCATTGAAAGGTAATTTTTTGTGTAAGGAACTATGATATATGTGTCTCTCACTTTTAATAATCTCCAATAAAGGTTTTACAATGTGCGTGTTCCTGGCATAGGCATAGCTTTGTGTAATTTACATGCAGTCTAATTGTAAGTTAGCAAAGATGTTTTGTATTGAGATCACCTTACAAATGTGTGTAAATAAAGTCCAGAAATTAAGTATACCATGCTTACTGATTATCATTAATGCAGTGTTATCGACTACGGTGAAATAAATGTATTTTACTGTTTTAAGTTCTGTATTGTTTACGGTGGTAATAATTATAATATAAAGGGCACGGTGAAGCAATTTCCATTGTCACATTTTATTTTTCTACTTATACTAGATATTTTTTTCTTATTTTAGATATGCATCGTGACAAAATTTTGCACTTATGATTTTTTTTTTATATTTCAAAGTTTTTGCTCGTCAAAGTAACGCAGTTTACGTTTTTAAGGACGACACTAAAACCAACTAACTAACCAAACTGAAAAAAAAAAAATTCACAATGAACATCTCCTATACAAAACCATGCCGGCAGAGACTTTGAATAATCCGCAGCTATCAGAAGCGGCAGAGAATCGTTTAATTTAATTACCCTCACCTCGTTTCTTGGTGTGGCCACCTATATATCCCTCAGTAGGTGTTTATCGTCATTTAATGCGTAGGCCCTATAGCTTCCAAGGCCACCTTGTTGTAAACGAATATATTCTCGTCGCATTAAGCATGCCTGAATCTCAGGTAGGATTCTTCATGCTTATAACAGCATTTATTCTTCGGACAATACAAAGCAACTATTCTATAATCTAGCGAGTGTTACGCACAGGCAAAACACTTCTGTCAATTGGGTGACTTTCTTAAAGATATTATATATATGGTTCGGGATAAAGAGAGCACTCGAACAAGCCCTGCAAAAGTTATATTTTCAGCCAATTCGTATATTTCCGCGTGTAACGGCTAACTACAGGAAATATCTAACCTCTCTGGACACGTCACTTGATGTTTGCGCGTGTAAGATAAATTGTGTAGTCTGTATGAATCGATACAGTTTGATTAAAAAGGTTTATTAATAATAGAAAATACAATTACTTCGATTTCGGTTTATTTCCTTTCTGTATTGTTGTGTATAAAAATGAAACTACACGGAATTATATTGCGTAGTTTCGCTGCCAACCATGCATAAGGCAACTATAGTTAATGTTGTATTACATGAAGTAATGACTAGTGATATCTTTCAAAGGTTAGATTGTTAGTGCTCACTTTATCCGGAACGACCTATACCAGTAAAATTATGACCAGCGTCGCTATGAGACTCTAATTTGCTAGTATACCAGTATATATTGCATATTTAGATACACGGGCACTGAGAAGACTTTTTACCTACGGCAAGTACGACGTGGACATACCACTGTCGCTAGTATCAACAGCGAAACAATCTACTTCTTTTGTGGCTCTACGTCTAGTTGTAAGACTTAGCATCTTCGACAGTTTTCCACCGTTTTCATTTCGGTTCTATCTACTATTGCCCTTGTTATAAATCCATTAGTTACTCATCGTTTACATTTAACTCATACTGACTAAACATAATCTGTTGACTGCAATTTTTCACATTAAAAGTAAAAATGTAAATGTTTTGTCCCTGGGAGGTTTTAGTTACTAATATTGTAGAGAATATCCTAACTAAACAACTGTTGTAACTTTTTCCTAAAAATGTTCGTTATTTTACTAAGAGCCCGTCCAGTTATATATTATTTACATAACATCTGCTGTTAGCTAAAGAAAATGTTCGTGTAAGGAAACACAAGTACACATCTTGTATATATTTTTTTATTTATACATATGCATATATGTATATATATCTGTGTGTTTGTACATATATATACATATATATATATAATGCGAGCGAGAGCGAGAGAGCGGTGTATATATCATCATACGTTTGTTGCTACCTTTCCTCCAACAGACTCCATGACACAGTTTGAACGCCAACATATTCTAGGTTTGAATATCGGATGCATCTTCTACATATTTTGTTTGGCTCTTATAGATAGAGGGGCGAGTATTTCGCGAATTTATTCTAGGTTAGGTTTGAATTTCAAGAACCTACACCTCGCTGTGACTTCTGTGATCGGATGACAGGTTTTTTGACACACCTACGACGATTGCGAGCCAGAAATAAATAAGGAAATAATTCGCGGGGATAACACGTGCTACCCGTTTGTATAGGTCGTTCGGGATAAAGTGAGCACTAAAAATTTAACATTCGAAAAATATCACTATCCGTTACTGCATATAATTCATTATTAACTATAGTCCCCTTACTTCTTGTTTTGTTGGTAGCGAAATTACACAGTACACTTCCGTGTCTTTTCTTATTTAAATATAACAATACTGAAACAAAATCAACCGAAATCGACATAATTGTCTCTTATATATTTAATAAACATATTTATCAAACTATATAGGTTCTACCGACAGCACAATCTATCTTACACGCGCAAACATCAAGTTATGTGTCCAGAGAGGTTAGACATTTCTCGTCGTTCGTCGTTATGTGCGGTAAGATACGAATTGGCGGAAAATAGAACTTTAGCCTGGCATTTTTGAATGGTCACTTTATCCCAAATAGCCTCCTATGCGGCTAGAAACCAATGGATATTTTCGGCCAGGGCGTGTATAGAACCAAGGAGCATATAAAGGACAGAGTTGGCACTCCTAGATTAAGCCTCGCCTCTAACTTTCTGGGCTGTTTTGGCCTCGCTAACGATAAAAATGTTGCCAACCACGCAGCTCGAAATCGTACAAGGAATCGCCTGCTCAATTTATTATTTACTTTCTGAAGTGTTAGCATATAACACCTAGAAAACACTATTTTATACTTTATTCTGTGTATATAGTTGTTTATATAATTTATTTATTACTATTTTCAGTAAATTGATTTTTCAAAATATATTGGTTTTGTCCAACGAGCTATATAGTTAACATAGAGGGGCGGAAACGCTTCCAAAGTGAAGCCCAATTGAACGGATGTTTTGACCCCAGAAAACATGGCGAACAGCAGTGTGGCCAACATTATGTTAAAAATCCGTCATTATGTTCGCATAAAATCCGTTACTTTATAGCTCCACTATATTCCCGCTAAACACAGGAAAAAAAGCCAATAATTATTGTAATATAATATACTGTAATAACGTTTAAATTAACATAATCACTCTCGTTTCTCGACCGGAAATAAGAGTCCGCCATTTTATCTAGACTCAGAATACCACGTTCAATTGGACTTCACCTCAGAGCCTTGGAGATTGCTGTTTCCACCACTCTATGTTTACTATATAGCTCGTTGGTTTTGTCCCTACAAATTACCACCGTTAACATCGTCATGTTGCTGTTTTAAAAATTTTATAATGCTTGATTTGAACATTTCTTGGGATATGTGTTCGTGTATATAAAATTATGTTTACGTTATTTATTTGTACGCATCAAAAGTGGCATGAGTTTGTAAAATGATTTTGTGGGAAATGTTTTGGTTTGAGTATTCGCAACAAGGCACTCAACATTTTATTAGTGAGGTTGATCAAGAAAATATTCCAGATAATAAATGGCAATTTAGTAAGTGTAAACAAGGTGGCAGTGTACATGACGAATCGGTAAATGAGGTGGAAAATGTAAATAACTTTGACAAATTGCTTCTGGCGATGAATCAACTGACTGAAGAAAATAACACATTAAATGAAATTATAAAGGTACTGCATGAAGAAATTGAGGGTTTTCGGAAAATAAATTGTCATAGTCAGAACTTTAACCTCTGTGACGAAACTTGGGTAGAAGTTCTTAATAAAAAAGGATTGAAGAAAAGAAAATTCAGACAAGATGTGAACTCTCTGCGTACAACTAGCAAGAACAACAGGTTGAATTCCGAGGTGAGTGTCGCACTGAATAATAATAGTTCTACAGAAATTAAGGAAATTTCCTCTGGGAGCAAGACGTCAGTAGGTGAAATATCATTTTTCTCAGACAGTTATAGCCGAGGAATTGCAAGTGAAATTGGTTTTCATTTTCCAAATAAAGTTGTTGTAGGTACAGTGAAACCTGGGGCCCGTTGTGCCTCAGTAATTAATTATTCCGATATTGAAAGTGAAAAATTTGTTGCATTAGATATAAGTATTGTAATGGGGAGAAGTAATAATGTTTGTCATAATGAAAGTTCAGAAGTGATCAAGGTACTAAGAAAAAAATTATCTAAATTAGCGTCCACGAATGTTATTGTTGTAGGTGTGCCATATAATCATCAGCTTCCCGTTTGGTCTTGCGCAAATTATGAGGTAAAGAAAGTAAACAAGAAAATTCAAGCTATTTGTAAGCATTTTGTGAATACAATTTTTGTTGATGTAAGTGAATTTGAAAGAAATAACTTCTGGGCATGGTAGTCACTTAAATAATGTTGGTAAATTGATTTTGAGCAAAAGAATATCTAATACCATTAGGGTTAAGGTAAAGAAAATGGATCCAATACCATTACAGTTTAATGTGTTACAAGCTGAACCAAAAAACTAATATATAAAGCTCCTCAATGTGATAAAAGAGTTATAAAACCTTCTGTTAATTATTAATTGCAAAGCACAATGTTTCAATTAGCAAAGGAACTAGCATGTTACAATGCAGTTGCTATAATAAACAAACCAAGGATAATAGGGCTAAAAGAATATCACATCAGCATTATGTATTCACTTCACAGCTGAATGTCTTTTTCAAGACATAAGATCTCTTATAAACAAAACTGATGAAATTACAATTTTTCTGAATGAATTAAGAGATAGTAAATTAAGTGTTGATGCAGTATGTTTTACATAAACTCATTTATCATTAAATATAATTAATAATATTACTTACATAATTGAAAACAATCTATTTGTATCAAAAATGAGAGTTCATCGACAATTATGTCAAAGACGGGGATATTTTATATGGGGTACCACAAGGCTCCGTGCTTGGACCCTTGCTTTTTCTGATATGCATTAATGATTTACCAATGCTTATTACAGTACATGAGGAAGCAAGTATTGTGCTATTTGCAGATGACACAAGTCTAATAATAAAGGATAAGCAGTTTGACATGCTTTCTTTTAATGCTAATAAAGTTGTTAATTCTTTGTGTAAATGGTTTTTAGTAAACAAAATTAATGTAAATTTGGATAAAACCAAGTTTATAAAGTTCTCTCTTTGACATAATATGAATAATTTTAATGGAATTAATTACAATAATGTTAAATTAGAAGAGGTTAAGGAGATAAAGTTCTTGGGCCTAGAAATTGATGACAATTTGAATTGGAAAAGTCATATCAAATGTTCAAATGCTAAAATACAATAAGCATTATTTTCATTAAGATATATGAGCAACGTCCATAGCCCTAATGTATTAAAGTCAGTCTACTATGCATATTTTCATTCACATATATTGTATGGTCTAGCATTTTGGGGAATCTCAATAGATGCTGGTAAAATATTTAAATTACAAAAAGGGGCTGTAGGAGTTTAGAAAACTGTAAAAGATATAAATCTTGTAAACCAGTGTATAGGAGACTTAATATCCTACCGTTACCATGTTTATATATTTATATCATACTATTATATGTAAAAAAGAATAATGATTATATTATTTCTAGTAATTCTATAAACGAACATAATACAAGACTAAAGAATAATTTACATATTCCTACATCTAATTTATCTATTTATCAAAAAGGAGTTTATTACTCTGTTTTAAGACTTTTTAACTAATTATCGACTGATATTAGGTTTTTATACAATGGAGAAATGAGTGTGTACAAAAAATCTTAAAGAAAAAATTACTTATTTAATCATTTATTTTATTCTGTAAAGGACTATTTAGAATCTTAATTGTCAGAGTGAAATAATCAAGAATTTTTATTGGTAGAATATGTATGTTTTTATGTAATTGTAAAATTAATGTATGAGTGACATGTTCTATATCCCAGAGTTCGCTCAATTAAGAGATCACATGAATGAATAATTAAATAAATAAGTATACACATTATTCGTAATGTAGATCCAATACTGCACACATAAAAAGGATCAGTGACACACTAAATATACAAAACACTAAACATTCGCCTCCAAATAACATGTTTTAAGGCAATTACAACCTAGCAAACACAGCATTGCACACAACCAACTCGTGGTAACGGCCAAATATAATAGAATCGAAGCGACCAGGCTCACAAACCCAAGAAGCAAAATGTTTTATAGTATTACATGTTTAAACGGAAACTGTTTGCTATCTTATAAGCCTTATAATTTAGTCTTATATGTGTACAACCAACACAATTGTGCAAATATTGCCGGAAAAATGTTTGCATTCCATTATGTTGTATTTTTCGGAGCCATCACAATGTTGGTAACAAGCAATCGTTAGTGTTTAATAAGGAGATCGTAGGCCTTATCTAGTGTCAGACCACTGTATAGAACCGAAGTTGTTGCCAGAAGAATACTCGAAATACTCGTCCCTCTACTTATAGACTTGAAAGGGAACAAACATCTGTCAACTCAAATGTATTAGTTTCTTAGGTATAAAATGTACTTGAGTATAGTCATTCAAATTCTGGTTACTCTAAGACAAAGAGAAATATTCTGCGCTTTGTTTAAAAGTTAGTTTGGAAGGAATGTATGTTTCAGTCTATTCTGTAGAATCGTACAGAGTATAATATTGATAAATTTCTTTGGACGGTTTCAGATTCCGTTAAAGAAATAGCATACAGCATATTTTGACGTCAGAGATTCCATCAATAGATGTGTAATGCTCTAACGAAGTTAAACTTCTATAACTTAATCTGAAACAAGAAGTATAATGGAAAAAATATATTATTCGAAAAATGCGATTATACCTCTATACTAAGAGCACTTTGGTGCCTAAACACTTTTTATGTTTGGTCATGTATTACTGTTTGTGCAACACCAATACTAAATTGGTTAAGGCTCGGTTTCAGTCGCCATACTGGATTTTACTATCTTTCGCGTTTATGGAATTCTAAGAAGAAAAATGTTAAATATGCGATTATACCTCAAATTCTATTTAGGCCTACATTTCGCTACAGTACAGACCTGGCAATTTAGCTGTTGACTTATAATTATGCCGCAATCTGTGTAGCAATTTTTTTTATAATCGTAATTCTCCCGACAAATTGCGACCTAAGTATACATTAATGTCCTGCTTATATTGTAGCTCAAGGTAAATAGAATGTGCAGTATAGTCACCGATTTAAGATTTTTCTTCCCAGAATTCCAAAAAAAAAAAAAATAAAATAAATAAAAAAAAAATAAAAAAATTCAATATGACGACTGAAACCGAGCCTTGACATACAAACTCATATTTCCAGCATTCATTTTGAAGTATAATTGTAAGAATTTCAGTGTTATAATGAGCCTTATGAAAAGACAAATGAACGAAATGCGCACAGCGTACAACTTGTGTGTAGTGCAGGGGTTGGTGTTCCTGTGACCCTGATCCTGGGAGAGTGGCGGAGGAATGGTTATTGGTGCAGACTCGGGTGTGGTGTTAGGGTGGTGGTGGGAGGGTGGGATAGTAGGTACCGGTCCATTAGCAGTGTTTACACTGCAGGGTCTCTGGCTCGGCGAGCACACCTTGCCTTGCGCGCCACTGGCGGCCGTGAAGGAAAACACCTCACTTACCCTCGCATAACTTCAAGCACCCTAGGTAGGTCCCCGTGCTCCAAGCAATGAGCCAGTAACAAATTATTTTATGTTTGTGGAAAATTGTGTCCCACTTGCAGACATCACACGTAACGTTACAGGTAGAAAAAAAAACCTTTCGTACATTATGAGTGCGTGGTAGACAAACGCTGAAAACATCAATTGATTTCTACGCTTTATTCGAAGCCAGTATGGATAAAATACTCAATGACAATCCTAGATAATGGTATAAATATTTATCCAAAATTGCTAATTCGTTACGCATGACCTCTTGCGCCGCATTTAAATGCACGAGGTTCCGGCGTCAGAGATTGTGCCTCAGAAGTTCGTAACACTGGAAACAATTTTGTTTAAAACAGTGGCTGAAACTATTGACTAGGATTGCTATTGTTTAATTTACGCAAATTGGTTTCAAGAAACCTACAGTTATAGATTAATGCTTTTACCGTTGAGTTATGTACCACGCCCTCTTAAGGTGTATGGAAAAGTACGATGTCGTGCGGACGACTGGAATATTCAATCGTCAATAAAATCTAAACTACTTATCAAAATTCAATGTGATTTTTTTTTCGAGTAGATATTTTATCAGCGGACGTTTATTTATACATCACTATGCGGTAGTATGCTTTACTTTCGAGTAAAAAATTAAAAACTGATTTCAGAAAAATACGGGCTTTAAACCACGAAATCTACAAAAATGAAAAACTGTCCTTTTTATAATTTTTAATGTGATAATACCTTGTCTTTATAATAACCGAATTCCAAAATACTTGTGTATTCATTTGAAAATAATTTTAACATCCGTAAATCACTCGGGCAGACATCACTTCTACGCCAGTAATGAGATCATACATATGAAAAATATAGTCGAGTACTTCTCTGTCCCTTTACAACCCGACAGGAATAATTTTATTTATTTATTTTCGTATTTTTATTACAAATACATTTTGGTTCTGTCTACTAAGTTCGAACTATCCCTGAATGTCTGTAATGTGTTTATTTTGTGAAATCCATTACATATCAATGATCGCAATAATTTGCCTGTGTGCTTTGTCTGTGTGTGATTACAGATGTACTATTGGTATTCCTTTCACTCCTGTGCGTGTATCGCTGTATTCGACTAACTAGGATTGCATACGAAAACAGTGGGTCATGGGCAGTTGCGAGAAGAATCTGGTTCTGGTTCCTAAGTCATAATGATTACCAATCATGTACTGTTCGTATAACACTGGTATGCATTTTGACAGTTCGTATAAAAATCCGCAATCAATACGACATCACGAACCAGCGAAGTAGGACGGCATTAAAATGAGAACACGAATTGGAATTCTTGTGAGGTCATCCAGAACCCTATTTTCCATGGCTTCCCGTAATCACTCAATCCAAGCACTGAAAGCTTAACTACCACAGCCGAATTTTTTTGCAGTTCCCTTCACTTTGCTGTCCTGTACGTTTGTACGTGTATTTACTTATGATACTATCGGTGAGACATTAAACCCAAAATAACGATAAATACTGTATCATTTGCATAATAATACGTATGAAGTACTTTGGACTTACCAGTCCCACGTTTAATGTACAAATGTCTACGTATTTGCAACATTGTATGCAAACATCTACGTATGAAGGTATTGCGTGTACTTCTATGCAAGGATCAAACATGTTAGCAATAACACCTCTCTACGGTACTGAGCACGGAGGCTAGTTCTATTCGGCGACTTGAACGACCAATGTCACGACACCAAAGGCAAGGAGCGAAGTCGGCCTATTACACCCCCGACACAAACTGTAGATGTTGAGCGCTCGTTAGCGCATTACATACTTTCCTGTTGGTGTATGCAGATACATGTTATGTCTACGAAATGGAACGCTCTACGTGGTCTGAACTTACAGGTATGGTTCTCGTTTAAAAGGCGGTGGAGAGCAATGGACGAAAAGCGCAACGTATGTACAGGGACCGATTTTCAAACAGACTGCAGCCACACCACACTATATTTGCTTCTGTGGAGTGACGTTTGTGAGAACCTGGACAATGTCAAGTGACACGACCTAATACAGAGCGCAGACGGACAACGAGGACAACCAGGTTTGAAGAGGACGTATTGCGGCATGTTGAAAATAACCCATGAGCACAAGTGCTATGGCAAGAGTATTCAGCAGCAGTTGCCACACCATTGGCTGTGTGCTTCATGAGCAGTTGTTGCATTCTTCCATGCACAGCGAGTGCACGCCTTACATCCTGCAGATCATCCTAAATGTGTGGAACTTGCAACTTGGTTTCTGGAGCAGCACAGACTTTGCAAAGTATGTTGTCTTCACTGATGATGCTTCCTTCCAACGTAATGGTCTACAGAATTGTCACAATATTCATGTGTGGACAGATGTCAATCCTCACGCCCAGTTTGTTCACGGTTATGAGCACAGATTCAATGTTAATGTGTGGGCAGCCATAATAAGCGACATGTTGGTTGGCCGTTATCTGTTACCCCGCCGGCTCACCGGCAATGTGTACACAGCATTTCTGCGGGAAAGTCTACCAACATTAATTTATTAGGTTCCTTTAAAAACAAGAGCGGCCACGTGGTTCCTCCATGACGGCGCCCCATAAATAACATTTTACCTGGACGACGGATAGGCCGTGGTGATCCTGTGCCCTGGCTACCACGATCTCCTGATTTGAATCCATTGGACTACTTCTTCTGGGGTTACATGCGTAGCCTCGTGTTTGATACCACGCTGAAACAAGAAGAGAATCTCGTCGGCCGCATTGTCGCAGCGGCAGCGAATATTCGGGACAACTTCGGGGTTTTACAACGTGTCCGACGATTGTAAGTTCGGCGATGTGAACTATGAGTCTAATAAGGGGAACGTACCATAAAGCCTTTTCTTTGATTTGTGTTGTAGTGTGTTTTACAAAGAAATCGTTGGGATGTCAAAGATTTCAGCTCGGATATCTTTATTACACAGACAGTTCTCAAATAATTGTTACTTGTTTTCTTGTAGCCTTGTTTGTAATACCGTTGTTCAACAATATTCCTCCATTATTGTCAACGAGCGCGGTGGTGCAAGTGTATCATGTTGAATACGTATTAGTGAGTCTACGGTTTCGATTCCCGACCCCGTCTATCCTTATTTCTATTTCCCACGGTTTTCCGAAATCACTCCAGGCGAATGCTGGAATGAACCCTTAACATAGGTCACAGCCGATTCCTTTCGCGATTCTCTGACATCGTTCTGTTCTCTTTGTTACCGTCTCTAATGATCCTAGCTGTCTATGACATGTTAGGACACTTTTCCCACCCATCCTTCATAGTCACAGTAGTGGGTATAGCAGCCTGCCATACACACATGTATGCAGTATTGCCTGAATACTAGGAACTGTCTTATTGTAACCCACACTTGTTACGTATTTTACACCAAAACGGTTGGTCCTACGCATTGAAAACAAGGGAGCCTTTTTTTTTTTTTTTTTTTTTTTTTTTTTTTTTTTTTTTTTTTTTTTTTTTTTTTTTTTT
>PNEQ01035973.1:0-32286 GCA_003012365.1 Medauroidea extradentata | reverse complement strand
TTTCACGGTTCCGGTGGTATAAAACAATACTCAACTTGTTATCATTAAATGCCTCTTAATTTCCATTATTGTTCCAAAATAGAGTTAATCATTTCCATGTTTAAGGGCTCATACCACCCTTAATATTAGTATTAGATACAAAGTGTCCCGTATATTTTCTATTTGTCTTTTCATAAGTAAACACCTCCCGAAGTTTGTCGGCCGAATTCAGCCCCATCCTGTATATACAGTGAAGTGCCCAACTCACTCACTCATTACCACACAACCAAAACCTCTGGAACAAATACATGAAATTTTGGCGGTGGCTTCCCCTTATGCCGTAGGTACTCCTAAGAAGACATTTAACTTTAAATACGAAAATTAAAAGACTGAAAAAGAAGTGAAATGTGTTTTCAATTAATCTTCTATAGCGTTTAAACCCGTTGAGATAGTGAGATGAGTTATGCTTCAAAATTAAGCTTACAATAATGCATATTATTCCATTTTTTAAATTCTTTTAAATTAAAAAATTAAGGGAGTCAGAAGCCGTAAAATGAGTTTTCAATCATTCCTCGATAACTCTTAACTCGTTGAGATTTTGAGGTCGTTATAAAGAAGCTTAAGCATATCCTTTAAAATTGGTTTCAGGATTTTCTGAAATTCATCCTCTAAGGGCAATATAATAATAAAACTTGGTTTTAATTACTCCTCGGTAACTCCTAAACCATTTGAGAAATGAAAATGATTTTTGAATTGGACTGAAACTTACGTAAATACCTCAAATACTGTTCAATGCTTATTTCTTCAAAATTTGAGCTTTAAGTGGGTGAAGAAATATAAAATGGTTCAAGAAATCCCGAAAGACCTATGACCACGGATAAATAACTTAAACGTTGTTACTTTCTCTCGTCCTAATGCTACGTATTCCACTTTGGACACGAGCCTGCCCACATTTAATTTCTTAAAAATTTTAATGACCTTATTTGCTGTAGTTGTTTGGAACACTGCTAGGAGGTTTGGGTTCGAATCCCTTCTAAGGCAAAGCGATGGGTAACTCCTATGATTATATATACTCACAAATTGGTGACAGCTGGCAGAAGAGTTAATTTTCTATTTGAAGTATGCAAATTTAAGAGTGGCTTCCCATTCTGGCGTAAGCATCCACTAAAGGGTGAAAATAAGTAACATGTATTTCCCCAATATCCTCGATATCTCATCATGCTTTGTGGGTGAAAAGTCGTAAAATGTGTTTAAGTGACTGACAAATCAAACTACGGCACAAACCACTGGACCTAGAATCGTGAAACTGTTGTATGGTTTCCCCTCAAGTCGTAGGCGAGCATTAAGAAGGGATTTTTCGAAATTCGACCTCTAAGGGGGTGAAAAGGGGATGATATATATTTGTGAAGGAACCTTGATAGAGCTCGAACCCGACGGCCTATAATCGTGATTTTTATTTCAACAGGACACACATAAAAATTCATACTAGCAAATTACAGGAATTTTCGAAATTCAACATTTAAGGGGGTGAAAAGGCCTTAAATGTGTTTCGGATTAACTATCGATATCTATCGAATCCTTCGGGATAAAACGTTTGTTTTCACTTCAAATCGTTGCCAACGTTAATGCCCGAAATGTAGGTTTAGGATTTTTTAAATTTGATCCCCAAGCGGTAAAATGGTACAAACATGTTCTTTATTAATCGTATATATAGTTGGAACAATTGGCTATCGTCGTGATTTTTACTTCAATTGGTTACGTATACAAATGACTAAGACAGGACTCTCAGACGTTTCGAAATTTGCAATTAAGGTGGTGAAAATACGTGAAATATATTTTCGATTATTCATCCATATATATCGAACCAACCCAGATATCGAAGTGCTCTTTGCTTTAGGTAGATGCTTATATAAATGTCCAAAATAAAATTTCCATACATTTTTCAAATTCAGCCCCAAAGAGGTAAAGGAGGGTAAGTCGTTTTTATCGATGGACAATCGAAACATATCGACCTCATTGATTTTGTATAAATCGACGTGATTTTTGTTTAAGATTGATACTTATTCAAATACCTGAACAGCAATTTCAGGAGTTTTTTGAAATTCCCGACCTAAGGAGATGAAAATTTGTGAACAGTGATGATATGTGTTTTTAATTTATCGTCTATATATCTGTATTGTCGTGTTTTTCACGTCCAAGAGGCACTAGTAAAGTATTCGAAAACGTGATTCAAGGGTTTTCCGAAATTCAGTATCTTAGGAGGTGAAAAAACCTGGAATGTGTTTTAGATAAATCGTCGATATATATCAAAACCATCGAGATATTCAGTTCATTTTTGCTTCAGGATGATAATTAGGTAAGTGGCCGCAAAAATGTTTTAAGAATTTTTAATATTATAACTCTCTGTACTGTACAGTGGTGATTATATGATTTTTAATGAATCATATTTTTTTGCTTTCACTTAACGGGCTATCGTTCTGATTTTCACTACACTTGGATACTTGTGTAAATATGTAAGACGTGAAATTAAGATTTTTTTTTTAAATTTGACATGTAAAAAAGGGGAGGGACCGTAATATTTGTTTTCTATCACTCCATGATACTTATAACTCGTAAAAATAATGAGGTGTTCGCGTCAGAATGACGCTTACGTATGTACCTAAAACAGTTTTTTTTATAATGTAACTTACTTACTAAGAAGAAAACTTAATTTGTAAACTTTCCGTGCAGACGATCCGAATTGTAAGTACGACAAGCGAGAAATAAATTATACAGGAGTTTCATTCCACATTTCTTTCTAGACGGGTTGTGCAACCTCTATGATCCCAATAAATTAATATTTTATTTTTAAAAGTAGTTTTCATGAATAATTTCGACATTAAGTGGCAGTTGTTTGTAGCTCCGATCTATTGTTCGTGAGGTTCTGGGCTCAAATTCCTTCGAAGGCTGTGCAAACGTACAAACCTGACACACAAAAACTTCAAGGAAGATGAAATTTGTGCAATTTGGATTAAGTCGTTCAAAAGTGTTTTAATGGATTATGCAGTCCATTACCTACTGAAATTCCTCCACAGCTTCAGCTCACATATACTATATCTCACTAAACTCAACGTGGGAGCACTAAATGCGTTTATATTTCAGAGAAACATTATCGCGCCAAAACTCCTTAATGGCATTTAACTTCAAGTGAAGGTTTTGAGAAAACAAATGTGTTATTGACGGCAAAATGACCAATGGTTGTGCCGGGGGGGGAAATCAGTCTTAATACTACGTAAACTATGTATTTTACTCGATTGCCCTCTTACATTTATCAGTCTGTAATCACCCCACAACGTCAACATTGCTGGAACTATAAAAAAAGGCCCAGGCGAAGTCGCTGTTAGTGGCAGGGATAAACTTAAGACTGCTTATCTAGTGGCCAGATATAGCTACTTATTGCTGCTGCAGAGTTAACTCAACTAGCAGATTTGTTATCCTAACACTTGACGACTATACTAAATATCTGGTGTACGAAAAGGTTTTTCAACTAATGTAAATTTCTGCTATGAGTAATACACGCGAGCAAAGCCGCGGGTGCACTGCCAGTGAAATTATATATATATATATATTTTTTGATTTAGTGTAAAAAATCATTATTCTAATTTCTATTACTTTAAAAAATTTATAAACGTTAAAATTTGTACTGCGGATACTCTTAGCTGACGGTAGCATTTACGTTTCATTTTTATTTTAATTACCACAAGGTTATTAACAGAAAAATATTGTCACATATGCATATACACGTACATCTGTTGGTATTGTTAAGCCCTAATAAAGACATATTATTCAGGGAATTCCAAAGCCCTATATAATTTCAGTTAAGCTGAGAAATAGCACTGCAACGAGAAAAAAAACACTTTATTGCTGTATTGTAACATTGTTTTAACACGCGAAACAAATCCGAACGCATTGTATTCAAAAATGATTCTTGTGAATAACTAATTCAGTGATATTTTTGCTCGTGTAATTTTATCCGTTAGCTAAGCCAACACTAATGCCACCAAACAATTGTAAGACAATATTTCCCTTCATAATGCGCACATACGTTACGAGCTATTTCAGGGAGCCCATTATGCGATGTAACAATTGCGATGAAGTAAAATCCGCAGTATATTCATGCAAATTACGTGGAATAATTTAGCAGCACATTCAGAGATGAAATATGGCCACATGCTTCGTACCAAAGTTACTGTCATTTACGTCCTTCTATTTGTAGTATGTGAGATAACTAAATATAATGTTCTCGTTCTTAAAATAACTTTCTATGCTACATTTTTCTCATCATATTTACGTTTTGAATAGCTTTCTAAAAATACATAAATACTTTCAATAATACATAAATAATAATATTTGATAAGGCAAGTCAATGAACTACTTTTATCTGCTCTTTCAGAAGTATATTTAAAATATTTTTATGGTATTACGATTAATAAGTTAGCGTCGCTGATCTGTATGATGAAAGTTACATATAATCGTTAAGTTTTGAAACTAATTCATCGGTGTTTTATTTCGAACGAAACACAATAATATATTTTAATAAGTTTTACAAATATAATTATAGGTGTATTTAGAAACGCAAATAGTAATAAAGTATTCTTGTAAGCCTAAGCCAGAAAAGGTAAAAATAGTATTGTCTATAGATATACACTTACAACTCTATTTCAAAGAATGAATGAATATACGTACATATATATAAATATATATACATATACATACACATACACATACATATACATACACATACATATAAATACACATACATATACATACAAATACATATACATACAAATACACATACATATACAAACAAATACACATACATATACATATATATACATGCACACATACATATGTACATATATACATACACATACATATATATACATACATATGCAGTACATACATATACATCATACACATACATATACATACATAATGCTCACGAAGCAAGTCAATAAAGCAGTTTTTAACTATTGTTCCTGCGATATTTATATTTGTTTTTTAATTCATTGTTTATTTAATTGTAGATTTGCGTCAGTAAATTTGGTAATGAAATAAACCTTTGATCTCCAAGGCCGGTATTCCTACACGTTTTTCAAAGGGTTTAAGTGCAGCTCATGACTTATCTGTGACATTTCCTTGGTTTAAATCAACTAAGCCTGCGCAGTACGCTTAGCCCTACAGGCGACTACATAACATACATTACAACGTATTTTACCGCTTGCTGGCCGAATATCGTTTTTAATTTAAAATAAGGGGAAACAGTCGAATTATACAGAACTATACAGAAAAAAATACTTTGTGGCAGCAAGAATACTAATTAATAACCCACCAGCCTTAAAAAAAACTAAACAGTTTAAAATAAATACATTTGTAATTTTACCAAGCATTGTAGTACAAATACAGTCTTTTAAGGAAACAACTTGGGGTGTAGGGTATAAAATATGACGTAACTTTGTTAATCTTAGTGCTGAAGAGCCGAAAGAATATTGCGTTTAAGATATCTTCACCTACGAAAAAAATGTATATGTAAAGCTATGACGGAATGTTTTCATAAAAGCTAGCGTGCTACAATTACAGTATTTGAGCTTGTAAAATTGTAAAATAATATCTCCATTTTCATGCCGTTGTAATTAAAAATTTAGTTAAATATTTAGAAACAAATTACAAATTCGTAAAAGTCTAATTCAAAAATCTGTTTGTAGTACAGAAAATCTGCTTGCTGGTTCAGTGCCTTGTGCATAGAGACGATAAGAAATGTAATAAGCGTACCATTGCCGTTCTTAACGTAATATTTTTTTTTCGGTCCTTCGTCGTGAGGAAAATCTCAAGGTAGGTGACCGACCACATTAAAACATTTACAAAATATATTTTCAGCAGCGTTGGTAGTTTTATTTTCAGAGTAATCACACATGTACACTAAGGTGTGAATGATATGTTCACACATCGAGAAGTTACTAGCTTAGCTAATATGACTACTTTCCTCAATGTGGGTGCAACTTAACAAAAAATTTCACATTGGTCATGCATATATAAACATATAAAATTATATATTTGTTTGTTCATGTGAATTTTTCTTCTAACATAGTGAACTTACAATAACTGAAACTAATTAAACCACAGTTTGGACAGCAAAGATTCTAAAATTAATTTTACTTAGAGTCGGCCGAGTTTTTATAGAAAAATTAATGTATTCATGAAATTAAATCTTGGAAATTAGAGGACGTACATCATTATAGACGCTGAATGTCAAATAACATTAAATACACAATGTATTTCTTAGTTATGCAGAACAGAGTGTATTAATTGAACGTGGCGATAGCTTATAAAAATTATGTCGGAAATATGTTTTCAAATTTTTTGTGAAGGGAATTACAGTGGTAGTAATGTTAACCTGAAAATAACCACAAAATACAATTTATTAAAATATTCAACAAAATAACAATTATTCCCACGTGTCCAAACTCCCCCACCCCTTTTAGGGTTAGTTCTGTATACGTTTGACGAAGTACATACAAAAATTGTGTTCAATATCTCTTGTGATCAAATAATATCCCAATAGCCGCCATTGCATGAATGTGAACAGGTCATGAATAAAATATACAAAAGTCGTAACCTTACTGATTACTAAATGTGTACAGAGTTTGATAAAATTCGGAAAATTTTAACATGTGTATTTCAAAAAATTAGTTTTTAGATGTCTCATGCAAAAAAATATTTTTAATGACCGCCATTATGAACATATGAACAAAGTACATAAAAGTCAAATCAGCTTAGGCTACTAGGAACTACATTTGTACCAAATTCGCTCCGTATGTTCGAAATTAGTTTAATGTGGAAAACACAAACGTACAAGGAAATATAGGCTTTAAGAGGGCGTGGTACACAATTCGACCTTAAAAGCATTAATGTATAACTGTAGGTTCCTTGAAGCCAATTTGCGAAAATTAAACAATAGCAATCCTAGAAAATAGTTTTAGCCAACGTTTTAAACAAAATTGTTTCCAGTGTTACGAACTTCTGAGGCATAATTTTTGACGCCGGAAGTTCGTGCATTTAACTGCGGCGCAAGTGATCACGCGTTATGAATTAGTAACTATGGATAAATATTTACTCGTAAAGTTGGCAAATATCATTATCTAGGATTGTCATAGAGTATTTTATCCATATTGGCTTCGAAAAAAGCGTAGAAATCAATTAATGTTTTCAGCGTTTATTTATCTACTATGCACTCTTAAGAAAAGAAAAAGGAATACAAACCGTTGTAACCCTCCATACGTGTACACGTACACGTCGTTACGGTGGCTGTCTGCTCAGGGCGCCGAGTCGTGTGCATAGTTTCGGTCGTTACAATATTATTCGAAAACTGCTCAACGCACATGACTGACGTCTGCTTAGGAATATTATCCCGAGAACGTTACATGTGTGTATACCAATTTCAGGTTCACCAGTAATCATTAAAGCATATCGTCAAACTGCCAAAACGGCTAAAATGGATGTTTTTGCGGTGCTTTTTAAGCATTAAATTCATGGTGCAGAATATTTTATAGGGTTCAGACGTGTAACACTCACTTTTACCGTCAATGTTACATCTATGTCTCGTAGAGGTAAGTTGTAGGCGAGAAGACCGCACGCCGGTTAGTTACTTGCGCCTAGAGGTTAGGCTACTGCGTGATGCCCGTGCTTTCTCGTCCTTGCCGCTACCGCATTCCAAAGCCTCGAACGCGCAAAAGGCGTACGTCCAGACAACCACTTCAAAAAGTGAACAAATTTTTTTTTTTTTACTTTGCACAAGAGATGGTAATTTTATTTTTAATACTTACATTTCGTAAGTTATGTTAGGTAATTTGCAATCTATTTTACTATATTTATGATTACTTCAAGTTTAAAACCAATTAAAATTGAATAGATTCCGCTTTAAATGTCAAAAATAAATATGTTTTTGTTAAATATCTATTGAAAATCACTGACTATGTTGTATAAAAAAAAGCACTGCCCAGCGTCGCCTTCATTTGTTTACAGCCTCAGGACGGTAAATAATAAGCCGTTACTTATCCGGAACCATCTCAGGACGTTTAGGAATACGATTGCGCGCCGCTGCTTTTCTAGTGACTGAGATGGTCGAACTTATGTTAGTAGAACCTGATGTTTAGGAATACCGGCCTAAGCCTATCATCGTTATCATCTTACTTTCAATGCGGCCAACTAAGTGGTAATTCACGGGCAGTAGAAAAAACAGCTTTTACTGTGTTTAGATACAACAAGCAGATCTCCTATACATATCGTATCGAAACTTGAGGAGCAAACGGCTATTATATTATTAAGGTGATCGTCTGCCCAAGCCCCGGACGCTGTGTTTATTTTAAACATGCATCAATGGTGTTTGCGTTTGAATGACAAACGAGTGTGTCAGCCTATACCGATTCCACGCACTCCGGTATAGTATATAAGGCTAATTTTCTCGCAGCTGATAATAGCGAAAATGGGTGTTATTTTGGGGTCCTTTTTACGTATAAAAACCTTCGTGTCAAATGTCTTAAAATGTATAGGCGTCACGTTTACCTTTTGTAGTTTGTAACTAAATGGAAATGGTACTATTGAATGTGCCACAGAAGCACTGAGCTATCGGCGTGAAGACTGCGCGTCATTTCAGTGACTTGGCTTAGAGGCTAGGATCAGGAAGGCATGGTACTGTTTCGCCGTTAGCACACTACACTTCTAGGCATCGAAAGTGCAAAATACATCTACGCAGACGGCCCCCTTTACCACCGCGGATTTCTCTGACTATTTATGCGAGTGTGCGAATGTGGAAAAGCTAGTGGTGGGTGTGGGTAAGTAAGAGGAAAAGGTTTACGACTCAGCCGCCTACATCTTTGACGGCATTAACACACATACACTCTCCGGGCGAAGAAATACAGCCTTGCGTCCGCGCACGCAAACCATGGACCACGTGTTGCGGCAAGTCGACACGCACACAAAATATACGTCTGCTAGCCAGCTGGGTTTCCGTCAGTGTCTGTCATCCGAGGGGAGGGGGAGGATAGGAGAATTTGCGTTAAAAGCTGGCTACAGAGCAGCACTGTATGTGTCGAAATGAACAGAAAACAAGTCCTTAATCAAGACCAGGAAGAAGTGTGCAATAATTGTGTTTGAATTTTTAATTTCGTCTAAGAATATGTTCTACGACATTCATCAGCAAACATCAAGTGATGGAGTTTACAAGAGAACTTTAACTAACATATGATTCAGATGTATACTCAAACGCATTATTGAATCTTACGATTACAATGATACACCTACTGTGACAACGTGAACGACACAGGTGGCATAGCCATAGGTACAGATGATGGTTTATCGCTGGAAAAAGTAAATGTTTGTTGGATTTCAACACACATTCAGCTTATCAAGTAAGTACTGGCTCTTTCTCTTGTACGTGGAGCTGTTGCCCTATTTCACTGAGCCAATAAGAATCCCGATATTGTAATATTTTATGTCTGCTGTTGGTCAGACTTACACCACACATTCATACATGCTTGCAAGAAACTGCAGAGTTTTAAAGGCTATGCTGGCACAATACATTTTCGTGATATACCATCATATCTAGCCATAGGTTAACTGAACACAACCTTGCATTTTTTGCTGTATATTAAGGAAATCAAAGGCAGCAGACCCATCCTACACTATACTAAATGTTACCTGTCACATATTTAGAAGCCAAGTGTTCGTCTGTTTTCCGTATTCTTGTTTTAAAGAATCGGTGCGTTTCAACAATATTCCCTGATGAATATAAAAGTTTCTTAAGAAGGGATAATAATAGTTCTAGGACGATTGGAAGACGTTTCTGATTTAAACACATTTTTTTTGTCGAAAAATTCGACATTTCGTGGTGGAAATAATACATGCTGTACGACACGGTGATAAGTAAATGGGTACCATATGAACATATTTTGATCATAAACTCGTGTCCGAAAACGCAGTGGTAATGCGCTAGTGCCCCTGAAAGGGGAATGGTGAAATCTTTCGGCAAATATCACTACGCGCCGACACTTTACAGTTGTATAATTCAGAAGTTGCGTACGAATGGTACTACCAATAGCTGCGTGATACACAGCGGGTACCATGTGACCAGACGTTCATGAATTAACGACCAGAAACACTTTGTTTACACGCTTGAGATGCGTCGGAACTGTGGAGGAAGCTATATGACGATTGGTTCCTCAGAAGGAGGAAGATTCATGAAGTTCGATTCACACAAAGGATGAAATATGTAAAAAGGTCGGGAAATAAGTAAAGTAACTTTCGTTTACGTTGAATAGTGTAATTAATCGTCCCTAGATAACACGATGTTTGCCAACAAGCAAAACCCTTCCTCTTTTGGTGGCTGTAGAGAGTAACCATTGAGTTTCCCGACATGGGTTCACGTACAAATAATATCCACGTGGTATCCACATCCACCTACCTAACACCGTGCCTTGTAGTATATATTTATTTCCACACTATTTACATCAAATCTACGTTATTACGAAAGAATAGTTCTTTATGCCTTCTTCACTTGTGAAAAATCATACCACTAATTGTAAGCTTTTCTTTGTAAATCTGAAAATATGACAGTGTGGAAAATATGACAGTGTGAGTATACTTTGCAGGAATCCGTTACGGCTCGGTTAATAAGAACGGCATGTACGTAAGCATCCAGTGACTCAGCAACGACGACTTTGAGACAAGACGCCCTTTTTAAAGGTCGTTGGTCATTAATTAAAGATGAAATCGTCGATTAGTATCAACAAATTTTGGAAATCGCTACGGGAAAACTACAAAAAAGGCAATTACAGGCTATCTACAAACTTAATGAGCAAGTATTTTGCTGCAGGGATTAATCACTGATTTCTAACAGTAAAGGTTTAATTTTTAATCGTGGTGAACATTACACCAAAATACTTCTACGCCTCGCTTTGTCAAAATATACGCTCACATAGGTCACAATAACATTTTCTTTGCCAGTATGTCCCTTTAGTCAGTATCAAGAAAATTAATAACATTAACATATATCTCCGCATTGATGCGTTTACGAAAATTAACTGTCTTGATTTTGTAACGTTTGCTCGGTCACGTAACCAACTATTGAAGGTTTGCCCGGTTATGACATAACATATTCTCAGCCACGTTATCTCGACCACCAAAAAATTTCCCGGTTGTGACGAAACTCCCGCAATCAGCTCAGGTCTTCAAGGTGGCAAGAAATATAACTAAGCCTTCATGGTTTTAATAACTTTCAAAATTTTTTTAATGTGATAATAAGAGATTCTCTAATAAAATATAATGTTCTGATTCATACTCCAGAGAAAAAGTGAAAATACTCGGTAATAATAGTTACACATTGTGGACGTGCATCTTTCTAACGAATGAATGTTGCCTAGTTGCAGAAAATCCCAAAGTAAATGAAACAAAAAAACTGTATTAGCTGTTGTCAGCAAACATATAACACATATACAATTCAGGAAAATAATGTTGTTGTACTCAGAAAGACAATACGAAAAAAAAGTAATAATAACAACACAAATTAATTCCAAGAAAGACAAAAACAATAAAATAAAAACAAAATAAAGTGTGTGAGAAATAGCGATATAAGTGAACAATTACAACGATGCCTTCACAAGGCACGAATGGATGTAGATACAGACGAAACAGCAAAAAATAAATAAAAACAGACAAAGTAGCAGGCCTCATTCGACAACAGGTGCGACTTTCGTTCAAAGATGACAATAAGTATTCGTAGGTTATCATGAAAATACAATTAATTTGCATTCCATAAGGTGAAATAAAATATTGTTTGCAAGCGTCAACTCCAAAGTTTTCTTCTTCACATGTTTACTGTATTCATTCCAGGTTTCTGTACTCGACATTTGCATGCAATTTTACGCTACAAGTGTTAAATTTTTTTCTGGTCATTTTTCGTGTGAAGCCTGCTAGCACTAGCTTACCCTGCTCCGGGATCAGAGTTAACCAGGAGTTGATTGAGATATCGATCGTGTTTGCTCAGAGGCCCGATCAAACATCACTACCTGCTATTTGCACAGGCCCGTCGTGACGGAGTGCAGTCGCAGAGCAAGCACAATTGTTCTTCACTTGCAAATGTAATTGCAATTGTAATTAAATATGAGGTAACTCGGGGGGGGGGGAGAAGGTAGCTGGGGAACTTGTCATTCAGGTTCAGTTTTTTTATGTTTTGTTAATTAAAACTCAAACCTACTTTAAATAACCATAAAGCTATTTCTGTTGTACACAAATGTCCAATGAAGCTAGTATCCCATCGTAATAATTTTAATCAATACATTCAACATTATGGCTTCAAAATATCGTAAGTGTTGCATCTCCAAAGTCATGACAAGACAAAAGGTGCGTGGCCCGTTTTCGGATTAATAACGTACAGTACATAAACCAGTCATTTTGCTCATATACAAGTGTTCTAAAAAAACGCTTGAATATACATACCTTTACGCGCCTTCTTGAATCAACCAATGAGTATTTCTTATTGTTATGGTTCCTGATGTTATTGGCTCATTAGTTCCTTGACTCTTTCATGCTATTGGCTGAAGATTCACCTGCACTTACCAATGGTTCCAATGACAACTCAGAGACATATAGAGTGACTACTAAATACCGCTTCGTTTCGGACACGTTTATGCTTGGCAACTGGGAGCAACACATGCGTGAATTTTTAATTGCACCCATACGATGTCAATGTTTGGTCACTTTTGACGCAGTTGATATTCACGTTTTAAGCACCTCAATTTTAATTTTATTTTCTGCCCGGCCTAACTTCGTAGATTATCGTAAATACCAAAAGTATACAACAGCGTTCATTTGGGTATGTCGTACATAACGAAGAAAATGGCGTATCGTATATATCGTGTTACGAGCGAGTTGATTAAGAGAGGCGTTGTCACTTGCAAAATATGTGGTAGTTTCGCATTATTGAACGATGCAAAACCGTAGCACGCATCTTGTTTGGTAAATACTGACAACTCCGTAGCTATTTTTTTAAGTCGTGAATTAAGTGGGGAAAGTAGTGCTTTAAAAAGAAGTACACTATATGCTGTACTGATTGATTTATCTGTACACTGTTTAACTTTCTAATGCAGCACCGCAAATAACATCTAACTAGAGTTAATGAGGCTCTTGTGAAGGCAAATTATGAGAGCAGCTCTCAGAAATCGTGTTGGGCCTCAGTCTGATGGACGAGCAGGAAAGGAAGGGAGGCTGGCCAGTTATTGAGGATGTCCATGATTGCGGAAGTATTAATTATGTTGGAACGCGAACAATGCATGACCAGTCCGATGTCAGTCGAATGATAGCGACAACCGGAGCACGTAATTGGGAAAAAATTCCATCGTTTGACAGGATGACATTAAACGCCGAGTTACGCGCGTAAATGCAAACGTCGGAATCAAAGGCAGTACGGCGCGGCGGAGAGAACACTATGTGCCGCAAGTCATTACACCATCTATCTCGTCAGGATACACGAGACACAGAACATTTTTGGTACAACGATATATATGTCTATTGCGACCATACACACATACACACGCGCACACACACACACATTATATATATATATATATATATATATATATATATATATATATATATATATATATATATATATATATATATATATATATATATATATATATATATATATACACACACACACACACACACACATTATGTTCCTTAACTTATGTTACAAACTTTGGAATGTTATTCCTCGTGAAGTATTGTTACATAATGCTAGTTTTATTTAGCGCAAATAGTAATGAAGTAATTCCCTCCTGATAACCTAATTTGAAAATGTTATTTCGGCCAAATATTATAAACTGTTTGGAGTTAAAACTAACAAACTGCAGTACAGTGTACATAATGCATTTACAGACGATCTGTGCTCTTAGTGCACGTAGTGATGCGCACCTAATATTCAATATATTTCAGCCACTGGCAATTTACATTACATTTTTTCTTGTAAAGTGTGAATTCTAACGACTTGCAACTAGACAATTTATCTAACTTATGATGTACTGTTCAAAAAGGCAACATGAAATGTTTGCAAAACGTAACGTCCAAAAAGTTCTAGTTAATAAGAGGGAGACCACCCTTAATATTTTCATTCAGGGGAGAGTATTGTAAAGGTATGTTTCTTGATGGGTGTAACATAAATCATTCATTGTTTGAGACCCGGAAGTTTATCGGGCTCAACGACCAGCCAGCTGTACTCCACAGTCCTGTGTACACTCTGTCCTCAGCTACTAGTACATTAGCTGCTGCTCCAGTGAGTGGCCAGTTTTACATGTGACAAGATAATATGGGAGTCCATGAGTGCTGTCATGCAGGTCTTCTATTAGTTCACAGTTCTCATAGAAGAGTTTTAGCAATAGTGACCCCATCGCGATGATAATTGAAGTGTACAGGATTTTTAAATCTAACATATTCTCGGAATTTCCAGGTCTCTAATCAATGTGCGCTGAATTGTAATTCATCTTCATGTCGTTTCTGGTATTTTGCCAAAATACAGTTTGCATTTTCTCCATATTAACGAATTTCACTAGGAAAATATTGCACTATAATTATACCCCTTTTTTTGATACGGAACAATCTTCCAAAGTCTGTAACATAAGTTATGAAAAATACCGTATGTGTGTATGTATGTCAACATATATGTATATATAACACACACGGGGTGAGTCAGGACAGGACGTGTTAATTTCGTGTGATGATAGCTCACAAAAAAAAAAAAAAGACAATTCGAAAATGTGTTTCAATTTGCCCCTAAAGTGAAAATTATGGGAGTAATGCTACCCTGAAAATATTCATCCAAATTACATTTTAATGAAAATTTCTAAAATTACTTAATATTTAATAATAAACTTTGTACAGTGTCTTATAAAGGACTTTACTTAATTTCTTTCTCAGTAATTTAGTTTGGTATTGTCATTGGTCCATCACTGCTCACACCGAGCACGACTCTTTCTTCTGCGTCTAACTTCGAAACACTTCACTCTAATTCACGCACAACTATTATATATTAAACTGGCGCGGAAGATTAATGAAAAGGGTTGTCTGGTTGAAAACTGCTAGAGTTAGCCGTTTTTAAGGAAATCGTATGTAAAATTAACGTATTTTTGTAACGCCCTCGCAAAGCGTGTAACCGAACTAATAGACGTGTTGCAATAATCTCTTTGCCACAGATTTATCATTTAAGAATTGCTACACGGATAGTGAAAAAGTAGGTGCATAGTACTGTGAATCAGTTGCACTCTATGGACAAGGAAACTGCACTATTAAAAAAAAATAAAAGTCATAAGTTTATGGCAATTTTCACCAAATTTTACAAAATCGTTCATCCGGGTAACCCTTATGGTAACTGAACGTAAATCACTTTAAACGAATGAGTGCGTCCTAACCATTACACAAAGCAGGCTCCCCATACAGTGATGCAAAAATCTTATTAGTGATAGTAGAAAACGTGTCAGTATGTAGGGAATGAATAATTTATTGTCACTAGTAACAATGGGTTTATCTGGATGCAAGATTTTGTAAAACTTGGTGAACATCGCCGTAAACGTGTGGCTATTATTTCAATAATGCAATTTTCTTGTCCATAGAGTACAACTGCTTTACACCATTCGTAAATCTTATATTATAAATCCGTCGAAACCATATTATTGCAACAAGCCTATTAATTCGGTTACACGCCTTGCAAGGAAGTCGCAATGCCTGCATATGGTTTAGGCGTTACAAAAATACATTTATTTTACATTCGATTTCCTCGAAAACGGCTAACTGTAGTAATTATCGACGAGACGACCCTTTTCGTTCATCTTCCGCTACTGTTTAAAATTCTGCACTAGAACGTGAATTACAGAAAAATGTTCCGAAGCTAGACACAGAAGGAAAGTGTCGTGACCCATTTAAACAATAATGGGCCTATAACATTACCAAACCTAATTACTGAGAATTTAGTAAAGTCATTTATAAGACACTGTACAAAGTTTATTATTAAATACTAAGCAGTTCTGGAAAATTTAATAAAATTGTAATTTGGAAGACTATTTTTACAGTAGCGTTACGCCAGCAATTTTCACTATATGGACAGATATAAAAACAATATATATATATATATATATATATATATATATATAAACTAGTCACGCGAAGCAATTTTCGCCCCTAGCGCTATTTTAAAATCTATATTTAAAATAGTTTTTTTTTTGCAAATATCGGAAACCACGTGGAGATAATTACAATTATGCGCACAATGATTAGTGTTATCGAGATATTTAACCCGTGAAGAAACCACACTTTTAAACTCTCCCCTTCATGAAAATAACAGGGGTGGCCACCCTATTATTGACCACAAGTTTTGTACCGTTGGGTTTTCGTTACTGAACAGTACATCTCAAGTAGGATATGTGAAGTAACGAGTGATTGAACACGCACAAAATAAACACATTTTGCCTTAAATGCAAGCGTAAAAATATGAGACCTATTATTTTAATGTCCCTAACAAAAAAGGTCCTCTTGTTGCAAGTTGCTAGAACGCACCATTTACGAGAGAAAAAAATCTTACAAATAGTCAGTGGCTGCAATACACTGCATGTAAGGTGAGCACTACAACTTGCACTAAGCGATTATATCATTTTTGATACCATAACTTCGGTTGCTTGTTAATAGATTCACACCTGAAATGCGCCAGACATGAAGGTATGTGCTGGGCTAGGTGTGTATGGAGCTGTAGTATTTATGTCTTATTTGTTGAGGTTTCCTTGACTTAAATTTGAGACACGCTTTAAAGAACTGCAGCATAAGGTGCATTTTTCTGATTACAAAATGCATTTACAAGCATTATGTGCGTTTTCCAATTGTTGTGTAGCAGTTGTTGCCTACATGCCAGGATTTCTATTGTTGCCACAGTGCATTTTATTGTAAATTATGAGTTTTTAATTTTTAGTGGAGCTGAACGTTTCGTTGACAACCAATTTCGTTAGAGATACCAGAAAACCGGAAAGGAATCGGCCATGGTCTTTGATAGGGATCCATTCCGGTATTCGTTTGGGTATGACAGTGACAATGACACCTGCCCAAATATTAATGGAGTATCTCCGCTGATGTGCCATCTCAGTGATAGCATGTGGGTGCTCATAAGCCCACCCGTGTGTGTTGTGGTTGTTCTCAATATACCATCTTGGGTGAAGCATGCTTTGTCTGTAAATAAAACGATCACGAGGAACTGTGGATCTCGCCCATATTCCCCAGGAGCCATTGGCAGTAGGCAACCCGGGTTGGAAAGTCTGGTGCGGCCAATGTTTGTACACGTTGTACATGATATGGGTACAACTGTCCCTCACGTAATGCCGGCCATATGAGGTATGGCGAAACACCTTCTGCTGCAACAACTTGTCTGGTACATGTGCCCGGCATTGCATCCACCTGTTGTAGCACAAGCTCCTCCATTTCCGGCGTCGAAACTTTTCTTGGTCTACCTGTATGTCGCATGTTGGGTTTAAATTATCCTGTCTCGCACAGGCGCTGGCGTGCCCTTGTGAAAACTCTGCTGTATTCTCTGTGGGCACGTTTGTTGATACTTTCGAGCTGTCTCCCGTGCATTGCCATAAGCTCGCCCATTTGTGAAGTGGATGCCAGCCATATCTTCATTAGAAAACGTGCGTGGCGCCATGGCGGCCTCGTCGAACACTACACAGTAAAAAAATTTGTACTTTTACAAAAAGTTTTTTTTGGAAACCAGTTTCCAAAAAGTTTTTGTAACACTACAAAGTCTTTTTGTAAAATTTACAAAAAACTTATACTTTTACAAACTTATTTGTATATTTACAAACATTTTTGTAAATATACAAACACATTTTGTATATTTACAGATAATATCTGGTTACGTTTACAACACTTTTTTGTAGTGTTACAAAAAAAATTTTGGAAACTAAGTTTCCAAAAACTTTTTTTGTAAAATTACGAAATATTTTGAAAAATTTGTCAGGTCTCCTGGGTTTATTTTGTTCCAAATCGAAAAATTTGCTCATTAACGTTTATTTTACTAGTTCGCAAAGATGTTTACGATATTTGAAACCACTTAAAAAGATTTCTGATGTCTTACTTTCATTACCTGGCTTATTACGTTCTGATATTAGTTTACAAGATTTTCCTTGTAAATGTACATATTTTTTTTTACTGTGTACGCAGCCACACTGCATTTACTGTTGACTGAGGGAACTGGTGCCCGGCAGGGCCGCCCAGAAAAGTTAGGAGGGGGGCAGCTGTGTGCACTCTGCCCCGCTCCCGGGTTTGCAAGGGGCCCAGCGATTCCAAATAATAACTATAATATTTGTGAGATTCAATAATTTGCAAACTACATATGTTTATGAGTCATGATATTAGAACTTCTAGGAGGTCTGTAGGTGACATACACGTCATCTTAGAGTGTGGAGGGGACTTGCTTTCTTGGTTCAATCATGAGTGAGAGACATTGACATACCATGAATGAGAGGCGAACCAGTGCGTTCAAACACTGCAAACACAGGAGGCAGTCTGGGTAGGCAGCAGTACGAAGCTGAAACTTAATTTCACATTCGTTGTCTATGTATTGTGAAACGAAGTTTGTGTTTCAGTTGCGAGCCATTCGTGAAACGATACATTTATAACGTAAGCATCTATACTTGAACATATGTACTTTCTTTGTAAATAATAACCCTACTTTGGTTCTGTCTGAGTATTTTTCAGTAAAAATTTCAAATTAATTAATAACTTCCTTTCCATTCGTTGTTATGTTGTTCCCATCTCTTCCCTCACAAAAACATATTGATAGTAATATGTAATATTTTAATACAAAATTTTAACAGAGATAATAGTTAAATGGTTATCGAACAGTTATTATTAACTGTAACATGAGTAAAACACCTTGATAATATTAGTGGAATAGGTGTAAAGAAAACTGAGTTTCTCCGCTGAGTGGTTCCTACGTGCAAGAAAATGCAGGCTGTTCTCCACCTAACTGCTCGAAGCTTGCCCACTCTGTTGGCTTAATACGAATGCAGGCACGACATTAGCGGCTTCGACATTGCTGCCTGTAGTGTCAACTAGCTGTGACCTGGGTATATGTTAGGTAAATGTGTGCACGTGCTGTATGCTGTGCAGTTGACAGCCTCCATACAGCGAATTCGTAACACGTGTGACGCCAACTATGTGGAGTGAGAGCGAGAGATTTTGGTCAGCGCTTAACAGCGAGATCTTTGGCGCTGGGGAGGGGTGATATGACATAAGCACGGAGCAGTGCCGGAATTAATGGGCGGGGAAACGGGAGATGGCTGAGAAAACCCGCCGACCAGCGGTATTGTCCGGCACGATTACCACATGCGAAAATCCAGGGACCGTCCCCGCCGGAATCGAACCCGGATCACCTTGGTGGGAGGCAAGAGGTCTGACCCCTCGGCCACCGCGGCCCCCAACTAAGTGGAAATCCACCTAGTGTTCTCATAAAATCCACTACATTTCCGACAATCGTAGTAAAAAATTCCAAAAATCAAGAAAAAATTATATAAATATTGATTTATGTGATACACTAGTAAAAATGTACAGATTTAGTGAAACAGTGTTGTTTATATTCTTCATTTCCTCCTTAAACATTACTTTAGATTTGCACTTTGGCATATAAAAATATGGTGTCTTAGAACCACATTTTACTTTGCTATAAATTCCGCTTTTCGCTAAATGAAATATTTCTCTGCTAAACAATAATAAATAAATAAGCTATACAATTGTTTTTTAGTATCTGAGTGTTTTGCATAAATTACATGTTTAAGATGGAACTTGCGGTAGATGTCGAAGTTTTTGATGGGCTTAACTAAGTTTTGTGTGTGTTGTTATTGTTCATGTCGTTATATAATTAAACTTTTACCGTTACTGTAAATGAATATGAAATTGATATTAGATGAAGGTTTTTTTTTACTCTGGCGTCGGGAAGGAGGGGGCCCCAATATTGTTGTTTGCCCCGGGCCCTGGCTTGACTCTGGGTGAGCCTGGTGCTTAGTACAGACGGCTGTAACAGTGTTGCAACATTGCCATGTTTGCACGTGTCCATAGATCGTGACGGGAAAACTGTCGTTTTCCAGACCTTGTTTCATCGTCCTTGACACATCCCTCTCGTTTGTACCTATAATTACTAAACACCCTATATATATAGTATATATCATATATATTATATATATATTTATAACCCGTCCAATTGGTATGTCCAATGTTTTTTTTTTTTTTTTTTTTTTTTTTTTTTTTTTTTTTTTTTTTTTTTTTTTTTTTTTTTTTTTTTTTTTTTTTTTTTTTTTTTTTTTTTTTTTTTTTTTTTTTTTTTTTTTTTTTTTTTTTTTTTTTTTTTTTTTTTTTTTTTCAAAACAAAGAATTATAATATTTTAGCAAATTCCTGAAGTCAATAATTAGCCATAACGAAATAATTTTCGGTTTTAAAATAATACGTTATATTAAAGTCTTTTTTTCAACACATTCATGATACGGTTTTACGATACCTGCTCTTTTTAGAATAATAAAAACCCTGGTCCTATAAATATTCCGTGCAAACTAGCCTGAAAGTAGTACCAACTTTCTGGTCATAGGGTTGACGAGAGACGAAATCACGGATGCGAATACAAGCGGCATCGGACGCGCTCGCACGACCATGATAACCACGAGTGAAGAAGAGGTGGGGGACAGCCGACGCTAGGGATGACAGATCGGCCGACAGCATTGGGGAAACATGCCGCAGGCGGACACCGGCACTGCAGTGACGCGACTGTAAGCTTTGTGACGCTGCCTCGCCGCAGGTGCCAACTGCCAACATAACAGAGAGAAACTTCACACTGTTACCTTATTGTTTTAATTATTTGCCTGAAGCTTTCAAGTTTTTTAAGCTACAAAACTTGCTCTGTTCGATAGAAAATTTCTGCGATAAACCGTACGTGTGTGTGGGTGTCTACATATGTATGCACGTATGTATGCACATATATGTATATACAATACATAAATGCATATATATGCAATATATATTGTATATTTAATATACATATATGCACATATATGCACATATACTGATTGTAGGGTCATATATATATATATATATATATATATATATATATATATATATATATATACAGGATGATACTGAACAACATTGACAAACTCCGGCAGGTGATTCCTAATGAAAAAAACAAGCAGAAATTATATCTTTAATTTTTCGCCTTAACTTAATATTAAAGGAGTAATGCGTCTTTGAATATCAAAAATTTTATAATAATATTTCCCCAAAATATCGGAAACCATGTGATATAAAACATATGTTTTCAGCATTGCTTAATGCTGTTGGACCTTCAAACCAACAGGAAATAGAACGTGATACCTTCCACCCTTATGGAAATAACAGGGGTGGCTACCCTCTAATTGCGTACAACTTTTTTACCGTGAGGATTTTCGAACATTTGAAGATAGTATATTGAGAAATGAGAACTGTGTAACAAAAAAGGTCCTCTTGTGGCAACTGTCTAGGACATATCGTTTATGCTCAAAACACACTTGAATAATTCGCGCCGACGTACGTAGCCTAGAGCTTAAGCAATCCTGCGAACAGCCATGTGATGTGTTCAGCGTACAGACAATGGTGGACATTCTCTGTAAACAAGTACAATACTGTTAAATTCGCAGATCAGTTTGTTGCTAGTATTCTGCGTACATATCGTAGTAGTTGTGAACGAAAATGGTAGGTCCCATGCAGCTGAAACATGTGTAAATGGTATTGTGTTCGTCATACTGATAATAAACCAAACACGGATAACTTCGTCAGGTGTATATATGTATATTATATATGTATAATATATATAATATATAGTACATATTTATAAATGTGTATATATAATACATATACATGAATACAATATATATATATATATATATATATCACATATACATTATATATATATCACATATGCATTATATATATATATATGTATATATATGATACGTATACACATATAAATTCATATATACATATACATAGAAAACATATGTACATATATGTATACATATGTATGTATAAATATATACATATTTATGTATACATTAATACGTATATATGTATGTATATTTATTCAATTAATTCTTGCATAAGTGTGTACAGTGTGTTTGTTTTTAAAAAAAAAATTATGGTAATAGCTTATGAAAAAGTTAGTCGAAAATGTGACTTTTTCAATTTATCTGTAAAGGAATAATAGTGGGAGTAATACCACATTGTAAATCGAGTATAAAACGTAATTTCTTTTAAGTATGAAGTACCACTTTTTATTAAGCATAAATACTCTGAATAGTGTCAAAATAGTTAAAGAATAACTTCTTTCTAGTTCTAATTAACAAAATGTAATTTCGAAGTCGATTTTCACAGTACCGTTTCAATCACTATGCTTTACTTAACGGAAAAAATTTAAAATACAATTTTAAACACGTTGTTTTTCCGTAAGCTATCGCCACGAAAAACTAACACACTTCGGCCTGAATTACAATTTGTTTATACAGTTTAATTTTCCTACAACAGCCAGGAACACAGCGTTGGTTAAGGTTACGTGAGCTATTTAAGGTACGGTACATGGTATTTACAGTGAATATCCGCCATCATAAATGTACGCTGCCGCGTGATAAAATAAACACACATGTATGTAATATTACCTACGCGCTAGGCTCTCTACCAGAACGCCCATGCTTCTAGAGTGTTTTCAACGAAAACGATGGGTTCTACAGAGTCACTAAAAGAGTACCATTTTTGTAATTCAAGTCACATTACTAAATTTCCCTTCAAATGTTAGAAATTGCGTCACAAATGTTTTACCCAATTTTAGGGTAGCCAACCCTTTCGTTTTCATCACGTTGCAGGGTATATACCGGCGTTGGCTGTTGGTTTGTCGGTGCATTGGCTTGAACTAATATTCTAAATATTATCTGTTTACGTTGATCAGTTTTCGGTATGTGGGGAAACTGTTTTTTTTTTCTTCTTGAAAAAGGTAAATTACTCATTTAATATTAAAGGTAACGTACGAAGTACGTTGCACGTTTTCTGCTTTATTTTTTTGTTTTGACTAGAAATCATTAGGTGTTATTAAGTTTTATTTGTAAACATCCTGTATGTGTGTGTACGTACATATATACCTTTATATACACCCACACAGAATGATTGCATAATTCGTTACCGCAGCACACAGGACTTAATCGTTACATAATCCCTTGTTAAACTAACATCGGCAGTTCAGCTACGGCTAGTTTACCGACGGCGCACATTTACACAGAATGGCGTAAAACATTTGCACAATCCTCGAGACGTTTATGACTGGTGTGGTTTTCCTGCGACTGTTGAAGCTCGAATATAAACAATACGTTCTGACGAAACGTCACGTATTTACCAATGAATTATCATGCTTCAGAACTTTCGAATTAATCTTAAAATACTGGGAATAGGATCTAAATGCGCGCGCACACACACACACACACATTATAAACCTATATACAAGATGTCCAGAAACACGTGACCAAAATTTACCGGTGAATTGCTAAGGCTAAAAAAATTAAATTGGATACAGTACACCCATGTTCCCTCTCAGAAATTAAATGCTGTAAAACCCCTTAACGCCCAAGTCAGAAAAGCATACGTTTTGGAATATTATAAAACGTTATTGTGTTAGAGGAGTAAAATATGTGTTACAATTAACTAAACGACGATCTGGACTAAGATAAAGGTGGTTGCACCATTCGCATCCCCTTAGTTAAAAACAAATATTTGCGCACTGTTGCTGCATGAAATAAATATTTATGGTATCAAAAGCGTGTTGTTTTATGCCATAATATAAAGCAGTGTAACGTAATTAGTTAATTAAGTAATCTTGCTACAACTCTCGAGGACTCACCGTTTACGTGTAAAATGCACCCAAAGATTTCAGTTGTGGCAATAGCCTGGTGACTAGGCAACACTTGTATACCTAGGGGTACACTATCGTGACTGTAATATGGTGTCGTATGCAAAATAATTTTTGGCACGAACAAAGTACAAAGTGCCAACAAAAAAATTGTACTTAATAAGGAAAGATCTTAGTCGTGTTTGGTGCCACATTATGAAGCAAGGGAGCAGAAACGAAAAATGAAATAACATTTCTGTTCAACTGGCTTTCTCTGGCCGTGTTTTTTATATTATTTTTTATAGCAGGTTGCACTGATGTCTGAGTAGTGAAAAAGATACGAAAATTATAACGGATAACATTAACGGCGCGGTTCACATCAGTTTTCAACGTCTTTTTTATTTTTATATGTGTATGAGGTAATTTCTTTTAATTTAAACATCAATTGTGATTAAATATTCCTCTTAGGAAATTATTGTATCTCTCATAGTTTTGCGTTATGAGTCGTAAACGTCAAAATTTACACTTTGCGGGTTTACGTACGCCACTAAATCAACTTACATACCAAACCGAAAAAATTCACAGTTTATAACAATGTTTTAGGCTATTATTTGACATGCATAAAAATTAAATATTTTTGTACTTAATAAAAATGCTAAATTTTTAAAGAAAAATTAAAAAATTAAATTTTTTTAAATACAAATATATATGTTTGTTTTTATATGTGTCAAATCATAGCCTACAACATTGTTATACACGTTGTGAATTTTTTCGGTTTGGTATGTCAGTTGGTTTTAGTGGCGTACATAAAATCGTAAAGTGTAAATTTAGACGTTTACGACTCATTACGCAAAAACTATTAGAGATATAATAATTTCCTAAGAGGAATATTTAATCACAATGTATTGTTACAAGTTTAAGCAAAAAGTTTGTATGTAGGCAATTCCCGTGAGTTCTTTTGGGATCGAGGTCTTATAATTAGAAATAAGAGTTTAATTAAGTTATTGATTTACTAGCTCACAAAGCTTACAAAAACACAAAACAGCAATCAATTATAACTTTCACAACACAGTTAGTTATGCACACAATTAGTTATGCACACAATTACTTCTGTATCACCGACACGTTAATTAACTTTGACAGTTAAAGCACAAAAAATATCTACCATCAATTAATTGAACACTACAAATCACAATAAAATTTAGTCATATATCCAATCAACAGTCTCTCGAATATTGACAGTGTACAACCTTAATAGCCCGCAGTGGTGATGAATCGCCGTGTGCTGCGCAGCACCCCGAGTGCTCAGCTGTCTTCGCTCTTGAGGTCTTCGGTTCGACTCCCCTTGCGCACCTCCTCTTCGCCTGTCAGCCCGCCGCAGCAGTACTCTTGTTTTGTCCAACACTGCTCCGAAAGTAGCCGCCTGCCGCCTCACAGTAGACTCTGACGTCACCAAGATGTCTTCACCAGTCTCTCTCCACAAGCATAGCATCTTTCTCTAGCACAACCAATAGCGAACTCCCCCAAAGTTGTCGATTCGGCGTTTATATACTCGTCAAACAATTGGGGACTTCCCAAATTTCAGGGGTCTGAAAATATATATTACAACATGTTTCGGACATGACTTGAGTCACGTAGGCCGCCCTCGTAGGGTTAAGACGCAGTTGGGACAGGTATCTATGACGTAGCTTCGGCGTGACTTCCATCACGTAGCCACCCGGCTCGTAATTCAGGGGGCCAGTCCACAAAGTGTTACGAAACAGCAGCCGACCATCAGCCTTCAGGTACATGGCACGCAACAGTATGTCTGAAATAAGAAAAAAATTATCTGATGCAAATATAAAAATAAAAACGACGTTGAAAACTGTTGTGAACCACGCCCTTAACATGGTGAATTGTTTACATGAATGGGAATTCAATGTTACATGCACGTTGGTGACGTTCAAAGCAATTTCCATCTCCTTACTGCCCCCCACACTTTTTTACCTAGTCTCTGGCCTACCTCGATGCCATCAGACCAATTCGTTATTCACTGCAAGTCATTGCATACTGTAGCTACTGTAGCTTCACTACTTTGTAATAGATGGACATGCCATGAGTGGGAGATTTTGGTGAGCGCGTAACATCGAGATCTTTAGTTCTGGTAACGGATGACATGAGGTGAGTATGCAGCAGCGCTGAAATGAAAGGACGGAGAAACGTGAGATAACCGAGAAAAACCCGCCGACTAACGGCATCATCCAGCACGATTCCCACATGCGAAAATTGGGGACCGATCCCGGATCGCCTTGCAGATTGGCGAATGGTCTGATCATTCGACCACCGCGGTTCCAGAGAGGCATGGAATCGTACACTAATTCGAAGTTTATGGACATGGTGTATGGAGAGGAAAAGGGAAGGAAAGCTGCAATGTTTGTAAAGCCAACGATACTGCACGACGCCAGCCTAACGGTCGCACGTTCGAAAACGTCACCCATAGATTACGATAAACGGGCACTTTTTTTTAGGCGAGATAGACCAGATCAACCCCATATTTGGAGAGGCAATCATGGAGGGTATAGAGCAGGACCCTTCCATCAGCTGTCGTGCTATCACAATTGCAATGGTTGCATCGAATTTAAACAGTATGGCGTGTACTACGTGAACAGCTGCTTCGACCGTACAGTATGAGAAAGATGCATGCATTACATCCAGCGGACTATTCACTTCGTCGAGATTATTGTCAGTGTTTCATGCATCAGTGTGAAATGCTTCCAAAATTCCCTGCTATTGTTCTCTTCACAGACGAAGCCACATTTAAACAGGAAGGATATTTAAAAAGACTAATAGCCACGTATGAAATGATTGTAACCCACATGCAACTAAAATACGAGGCTATCAGCACCGATATTCAATCCACATTTGGGCTGGAAAACTTGGCAACAATGTTATCAGACCGTACTCACCATCGACCTCTTTGACAGGCTTTCAGAATTGGTATTTTCTGTGGTTCACGTTGCCAAACTTACTAGTTGATGTTCCGCTCACCGTAATTCAAAGAATGTGGCTACAACACGATGGCACTCCACCACATTTCACGAGATTGGTGCGTGACTGCGTCAACGAAGCATATCCCGAACACTGGATAGGAAAGGGCAGACCTGTTTCATGGACACCACGCCCATCGGATCTAACCCCATTACCGTAAACCAGGGTTACTTTGACCACTCAAAATTTTGGTTTTTATGTCGTTCAGGGACGAAAGTTTCAAACATTAACTATAAGGATGAAATACATTTTTTTAATACTCTGCTCAGATTATCTGTTTATTTACAAGAAACCCCAAAAACTAATATTTTAAGTGGTCAACGTAACCCCGAAAATGGTCAAAATCCCCCCGGTTTACGGTATACGTTTGGCTGTGGTGATTTGTAACGGACTTGGCATACGAAACATCTATTGAATCAAAAAAGAGGACTAGTTAGCGAGGGTGAAAACTGCTTACGATAAGGTGCGAGAAATATCAGGTGTATTTGAAAATGTACGCAAGTCTTTACTGCGCCGCTACATCTACTGCAATGAGTCTGAAGGTGCACATTTTGAACACTTGCTGTAGTGAACTTCGAATAACCGGCTGTAATGACTGCAAAATCTGTGTGGTTGCTGTGTAAATTAGTGCCCTCTGTGTCCATACTTCGTATCACATATGGAAACTTTGTGAAAAGATTCTGACAAATGCTGATTTAAAAATAATTTATTACATTCGCTCTCTTTATATCACGTAAAGACTAGCTCATGTACACAAGTCCACTATCTGCTAACATGTGGTTTATCTGCTCAAACGCTTAAACGTCACTTTTTTGGGACTATAAATATTGTTTCAGCAACAATGAACGGGGTGCGTATGGTGCACATACCTTTATTTTATTCCAGATCGTGGTTTACTTAATATTTAAGCACCAGTACACCAAATATTATTCCTCTAAGACAAGCTCTTTTCGTAATATCTCACAAAATATGGTTTTCTGACATTGACATAGGGACTTCTACAGCACTTAATATTTGCTTAATATTTGAGATGGACCATGGGTGTCCTAAATGAAATTTCTTCTTTTCACGTCAGCAATCCACTAGTAAATTTTGGATTCATGTGTCTGAAGATCCCCATGTCATGTATATACGTGTATATATATATATATATATATATATATATATATATATATATATATATATATATATATATACGATAGAGGATAGGTGAAACAACGGCCATGGTCACGCTAGCACTAGAGATCTTAGTGAAATATATTCGGCAGCCATGTTTGATCGTGTTTGAAGCTAAATGTGTTTGCGAGGTTACACGTTTAGCTTCAAACACGATCAAACATGGCTGCCGAATATATTTCACTAAGATCTCTAGTGCTAGCGTGACCATGGCCGTTGTTTCACCTATCCTCTATCCTCGAAATGGTAGAGCATTAAGAGCGATTCTTGCTCACTCACACTTTCTTCAACGCTTCTACGCACAACACAATCTACTGGCGTGTTTTTTTCTTCTTTAAAGTTAAAGTCGCAAAAATGCATAATTATACTTATTTGAAATCCTGAACAAATATTTAAACGAAGTAATATTTTACAGCTTGTACTGGAATTTTTTTTTATTGTAGGCTTTTATGCGACTTGGTAGCATTCGCTTTCAGTTGGAAACGTCCATAAAAACTTTTCAGTTTACAAAGACCGTTACAATCCAAATCAGTAACATTTTTCTTAGAGTTGTCATAGATTGTATTCATAATAATCTCTAGAAAGATCACATAGAAATTATATTTTGTACGCACGATGAACAACAAATATGTGGCTGGCCTCCTGTAGTGTTCTTTTCGCCCCATTTCCATTTATTTGGATGTTGATGTCCTGAGTGGGAAACACCTGAAGGTATTGTGCGAGGGTGAGACTGCTGCGGTGATTCGCCATTGACTTCCGAAGGTATGGGGATGCACAACACTCAGGCCTGAATTCGGAGAGGTAACATTAAATATTTCCTCACCAGCCAGGCGTTCTAACCATTGAGTCAAGATGTGGGACCAGTCACATTGTTAAGTACCCGAAAACATCATCAAAACATTTCTTTCAATCCGACACGTTACTCCAAGACATTTTTGGTTAAGGGCACGGTCTATTGCAATCTTCATCATTATGTTTTTATTTTTATATTAAGTGCCAGATATTTGTTTTCTTATTTTAGACACAAAATGAGACTAAATTTTGCTGTTATGAACTTTTTTTTATCTCTCGCAGTTTTTGCAAGGACTCGCTAAAGTCAATATTTGCATGTTACCTTTTTAAGGACGACACTAAAACAAACTAACTCGCTTACTAAACTGAAAAAAAAAAAATTCACAGTGAATTATAATATTGTAGGCTACAAGTTCACCTATAACAAACCACATCATAAAATACTTTTGTGCTTTTAAAAAATATTTTAAAATTTTGTTTAAAAATTCTGCATTTTTATTTAAATACATTTTTTATGTACGAGAAATTGTAGCCTGCGATATCTTTATCCACTATGATTTTTTTTTTTAGTTTGGTATGTCAGTTGGTTTAAGTGTCGTCCTTACAATGGTTACATGCAAATTTTGAATTTGACGAGCCATTACGCTACCACTATGACAGGTAAAAATATTTCATTAGAACAAAATTTAGTCACATTTGTGTCTTAAATAAGAAAAAAGGCATGGTACAAATAAAACATTAAAAACATGGTGATGAAAATTGCTGTAGACCGTACCCTTAAGAGGGCGTGGTACTCAATTCAACGCTAAAAGCATTTATCTACAACTGTAGGTTTCTGGAAGCCAATTTGCGAAAATTAAACAATAGCAATCCTAGACAATAGTTTTAGCCAACGTTTTAAACATAATTGTTTCCCGTGTTACGAACTTCTGAGGCACAATCTCTGACGCCGGAACCTCGTGCATTTAAATGCGGCGCAAGAGATCACGCGTAACGAATTAGTAATTCTGGATAAATATTTACTCATAAATTTGCCAAATACCATTATCTAGGATTGTCATTGAGTATTTTATCCACATTAGCTTCGAAAAAAGCGTAGCAATCAATTGATATTTTCAGCGTTCATTTATCTACTACGCAATCTTATGACGGGAACACTGTGCGCGTGTTTACATCTTTGGCCGTAAGGAATAGACAGACTCGCGAGTCAACAACCTCATCATTGTTATACGCTGTGAATTTTTTCAGTTTGGTATGTCAGTTGGTTTTAGTGGCGTACACAAAACCGTAAAGTGCAAATTTTGACATTTACGACTCATTACGCAAAAACTTTGAGAGACACAATTTTCTAAAAGGAAGGTTTAATCACAATGTATGTCTAAAATTTGTTTTTGGCCATTTTGAGATGCTCCGAAACCATGTTTCTGAGCATGATATCTATAAAATAAAAACAGAGGGTCATAGATTTAATTATGTTTTCTTTTCGTAGATAAATATATCGACAGCACGTTTGGTAGTTCCTCTTAACAAAGCTTTCTCCTAACACGCTGCGACAATGTTCATGCGCCAGCTACGTAGGGATCTAGAGTGACAGAACTGAAGCTTGTGTCTCCGAACGTGAAGTTGAAAAATATTCTTGAGGGCGAAGGGGCTCGCGATTATAGGAATCGACCTCCCTAGGTCCACGGTCACACTAGAGGCCTTAAACCTGTTCATTTAAATATGTTCGGCAGCCATGTTTGATCGTGTTTAAAGCTAAACCTGTTTGCGAGGTTACACGACTGAACAGAATAAAGTAAACTTTCTAACCTCAACAAACTTGGGACCTGAAATGTACCATATTTAATTATTATCATATAAACACTGAACATTTGTGACTTTTTAATCATCATATTGCATCTAAATACAATGCTGCTGTGTGTGTAAAGTGGACATAATTATTTTACACCTAAAAGTTAACTTAATTTAATGAATGCAAAATGTCGGCCCAAAAAGCAGCCATATTTGTTACATTACACAGGTCGTCACTGCAAGAAGCCAATAAGAGAGAAACTTTTCAGATATGACGTTCAAAACTACATACGAAATCAGTTTACTATGAACGAGAAAGAATTCGATCTGAGCTCGTGCGTAGCTCGTGTAACCGCTCCATAAAATTGAACATGTTTAAGTGAAGTAAATCTGAATCCAGTGCGACCGCGGCCTAAGTCATGCAGATCACGAACAAGGTAAGAGGGCGATACAAGAGTGACATGCCAGTTAATTATCTCGGATAACCACTCCAGGGCAGAAACCTGTTTCAGATTTCTTGACGAGCGATCCAACATCCTTTCGATACGCAGTAGATCCTTAAAATTATGAACATCAAAAATTATATTTCTTATTAACTAGTTTTCTTCATCATAAGGGTTGATGTACAGTAAGTTGACTAAGAACGAAGAAAACAATGGAAAATCTTTCGTACTTAATTCCAAACATTCTCATTTTTATACTTTTTTTTACTAGACGAAATATTGTGGACACACGCCACTGCAGTACTACGTCGCTACAGAATAATCAACAGTGATACAAACAACCTTAAAAGAAAACTAGTCGAGTTTGGCTCTGGTTAACTTGTGTATTTATAAAGATTTCAACAATTCTGTAAATAATTGCGTCAGATCGCATTAATAAATTAACAACAACTATTCAGAACGAATAACAAAGCTGAATAAAAACAACAAAAAAAGCTGAGAAAACACGCAGTTAACATAGCACAAGCAGCAATTTAAGGCGAAGATATTGTTACACACAAGACAGGGTGGAGCAACGCAGACGTTACAGACACAATGTCTGTTGCTGTTATTATCTCTATTGCAGCCAAAATCGGCTAATTTTTCTAAAAAGCTTTCTTGCCTAACTCTTAGCTTTGTGTCGATGTAGTACTGTAACGGCATTTGTCCAAAATTTTTTGCTCCTATTGTACAAATATAGAAGCATTCATAATGGGAAACTGGAAAGCTAAATCGTAAATATTTTGGGAATCTCATCAATGTTTAGAAAACCAACAAATTATATATATATATATATATATATATATATATATATATATATATATTGTTGCGTGCCATGTACCTGGAGGCCAGTGGTCGGTGGCTGTTTCGTAACACCTTGAGGGCTGGCCGATGATTCAAAGCCCGGGTGGCTCATAGTGGGAATCCCGCCGAAACTACGTCATAGATACCTGTCCCAACTGCGTCTTAACCCTTCGAGGGCGGCCGACGTGACTACAAGCACATCCGAAACATGATGA
>PNEQ01035972.1:90472-100924 GCA_003012365.1 Medauroidea extradentata | reverse complement strand
TATATATATATATATATATATATATATATATATATATATATATATATATATATACAGAGTGTTAGAAAAAAAGTGTGCCATATTGCAGGAACAGGTCATACACACCAAAAGAAAGAAAGAAACAATGTCTAATAAACCGAGCCCCTAAGTTGCACCCCTTAAAGAGGTATGTACACTTTCTGAAAATTACAATAGGATGGTCCATTGTGGTTTCCCTCGTAATGAAATACGTGCCATATTGCAGGAGCAAGTCATACACACCAAAAGAAAGAAACAATGTCTTATAAACCTAGCCCCTAAGTTGCTCCCTTTAAGAGGCATGTACACACCCTTTATTTACATTAACATATCTAGCTGAAATAAACTGTTCTTTTCACGAAATGTCTCGTGTCTCGTCAGCTACTACATTAATTCTTTAAACTATAGCTGCCTGTATCAATTCTCCACACAACACAAGAATGGTATCATTTTGTATAAGCAGAGATGTTAACTATCCTGTACGTCCTCCTGATTCTTTAAATGTTTCCTCAAAACTCCATCTCTATTTATAGCCCAAAAAGACAAAAGTGCTCTATAGTTTTAGTCATCGATCTGTGTAATCCAATCGATGCTCAAGGTCACAAGATTAGCGAGATTACTGTAATACCATTTCCTGCCGACTACAGAGAATCGTGTTTCTACAAATGGCCTTAATGTCTGGCGAATATCAGTAGCTATAACTTTCCTACGAGAGCTAAGAAGAATAAGAACTAAGGTGAGGTAGGGTTAGGTTAGGTAGAGTTGAGGTTAGGTAGAGTCGAGGTTAGGTAGATTTAAGGTTAAGTAGATTTGAGGTTAGGTAGATTTGAGGTTAGGGAGATTTGAGTTTAGGTAGATTTGAGGTTAAGTAGATTTGAGGTTAGGTACAGTTGAGGTTAGTTATGATTAAGGTTAGGTAGGGTTATGTAGGCTAAGGTTACATTGGGTTAGGTTGGTTTAAGTTATGTAAGATTATGTACGGTTAGGTTGGGTTAAGTCATGTAGGGTTATGTAGGGTTAGGTTGAGGTTATGCAGGTTAAGGTTAGGTAGAGTAATTTTCGGTCGGATTAGCTTAGATTTGGTTAGGTTGGATTAGCTTAGATTGTGTTAGGATGGATAAGCTTAGGTTGGGTTAGGTTAGGTCGGGTTAAGTGAGGCTGGGTTAGGTTAGGTCAGGTTCAGTAAAGTTGGGTTAGGTTAGGTCAGATTGGATAAGGTCGGGTTAGGTTAGGTCGAGTTAGGCTAGAATGGGTTAGGTTAGGTCGAGTTAGGCTAGAATGGGTTAAGTTAGCTTATGTTTACTAGGGATACCTTAGTTGTATGTCATTTCAATGCATGCTGAAGAAACTCAGCGCGATAAATTGCAACCTAGTGCAAGAAAGTACAACCTAGTAGATTGTGATAGAATGGGTTGGGTTAGGTTGTATTAAGTAATGTCGAATTAGGTTAGGTCGACTTAGGTTAGGTCAGGTTAGGCTAGTTATGTTTATTAGGGATATTTAAGTTTAATTAGTCAATTTAATGCATGCTAAAGGAACTCAGTGCAAGGGCAACTTAGTGCAAAATAGTTCAACTTCATGCAATGAAGTGCAACATAGTGCAAGAAAGTGCAACACAATGTAAGAAAATGCAACATAGTGCAAGAAAATGCAACACAGTGCAAGAAAGTGCGAAAAATGCAACATATGGCAAGAAAGTTCAGCACGGTGCAATAAAGTGCAACATAGTGCAAGAAAAAGCGACTTAGAGCAAGAAAGTGTAGCTTAGTCTTAGAAAGTGTAACTTAGTGCAAGAAAGTGTGACTTAGTAGAAGAAAGTGCAATTTAGTGCAAGAAGATGCAACTTAGAGCAACAAAGTGCAATTTAGAACAAAGGGCAACTTAGTGCAACAAAGTGCAACAAGTGCAAACAAGTTTAGGTTAGGTCGGGTTAGGTTAAGTCGGGTTAGGTTAGGTCGGTTTATTTTAGGTCGGGTTAGTTTAGATCGGGTTAGGTTAGGTCGGGTTGGGCTAGTTTATGTTAATTAGGGATATTTAATTTTAATTAGTTAATTTAATGCATGCTAAAGGATTTTAGTGCAAGAGCAACTTTGTACAAAACTGTGCTACTTAATCCTATAAAGTTCAACATAGTGCATGAAAGTGCAACATAATGCAGTATGTGCAACATAGTACAAAAATGCAACATAGTGCAAGAAAGAGCAACATAGTGCAAGAAAGTACAACATAGTACAAGAAAGTACGACATAGTGCAAGAAAGTGCAAAAAAATTGAACATAGAGCAAAGAAAGTGCAACTTGGTGCAAGAAAGTTCAACCTAGTGCAAGAAAGTGCAATTTAGTGCAAGAAAATGCAACAAAGGGGAATAAGTGCAATAAAGTTAAGATTAGGTAGGGTTAGGTAAGGTCAGGTTAGGTTAGGTCGGGTTAAGTTAGGTCGGGTTAGGTTAGGTCGTGTTAGAATAAGTTAGGTTGGGTTAGGTTAGGTTGGGTTAGGTTAGGTTGGGTTAGGTTAGGTTGGGTTAGGTTAGGTTGGGTTAGGTTAGGATGGGTTAGGTTAGGTCGGTTAGTTTAGGTCGGGTTAGTTTAGATCGGGTTAGGTTAGGTCGGGTTAGGCTATCTTATTTTATTTAGGGATATTTAATTTTAATTAGTCAATTTAATGCATGCTAAAGGATTTTAGTACAAGTGCAACTTTGTAGAAAACTGTGCAAACTTAATACATATAATTCTACATAGTGCATGAAAGTGCAACATAGTGCAAGTAAGTGCAACATAGTACAAAAAATGCAACATAGTTCAAGAATGTGCAACACAGTGCTTGAAAATGCTACATAGTGCAAGAAAGTGCAACATAGTGCAAGACTGTGCAGCGTTGTGCAAGAAAGAGTAAAAAATGCAACATAATGAATAGAAAGTGCAGGAAAGGGCAACATAGTGCTATAAAGTGCAACTTAGTGCAGGAAAATGCAAGTAAGGGTAACAAAGTTCAACTAAGTGCAACAATGTGCAATAAGTGCAATGAAGTTTAGGTTAGGTCGGGTTACGTTTAGGTGGTGGTAGGTTAGGTCGTGTTAGGTTAGGTTATGCCGGGTTAGGTTAGGTCGGGTTAGGTTAGGTCGGGTTAGGTTAGGTATGTGTTTCCATAGGTCGGTTTATTTTAGTTCGGGTTATATTAGATCGGTAAGGTTATGTCGGGTTACATTAGGTCGGGTTAGGTTAGGTCGGGTTGGTTAGGCTGGGTTAGGCTAGCTTATGTTAATTAGTGATATTTAATTTTAATTAGTCAATTTAATGCATGCTGAAGGATTTTAGTGCATGTACAACTTTGTAAAAAACTGTGAAACTTAATGCTATAAAGTGCAACAAGGTGCAAGTAAGTGAAACATAGTTCAAAAATGCAACATAGCGCAAGAAAGTGCAGCACAGTGCTGGAAAATGCTACATAGTGCAAGAAAGTGCAACATAGTGAAAGACTGAGCAGGAAAGTGCAACATAATGCTAGAAAATGCAACTTAGTGCAGGAAAGTGCAACTTAGTGCTAGAAAGTGCAACTTAGTGCAAGAAAGTGCTACTTAGTGCAAGAAAGTGAAATATGTGCAATAAAGTTCAGGTAAGGTCGGGTTAGGTTAAGTCGTGTTAGGTTAAGTCGGGTTAAGTTATGTCGGGTTAGGTTATGTCGGGTTATGATAGGTCATGTTAGGTTAGGTGGGATTAGGTTAAGCCGTGTTAGGTTATGTTAGATCGGATTATGTTAGGTCGGGTTTGGTTTGTTTAGGAAAGGTTTGGCTAGCATATGTTATTTTGGGATATTAAAGTTTGTTATACAATTTAATGCATGTTGAAGGAACTTAAAGCAAAACAGTGCAACTTGATGCAATAAAGTGCAACATAGAGTAAGAAAGTGCAACCTAGTGCAAGAAAGTGCAACTTAGTGCAAAAAGTGCAACTTAGTGCAAAAAGTGCAACATAGTGCAAGATTGTGCAACTTAGTGCAATACAGTGCAACTTAGTGCAAGAAAGTGCAGCTATGTAAAACAAAGTGCAACTTAGTGCACGAAAGTACAACTTAGTGCAACAAAGTCCAATAATGCAAAAAAGTTTAGGTTAAGTGGGTTAGGTTAGGTCAATTTGGTTAGGGTGGGTTAGGTTAGATCGTATTAGGATAGAACGTGCTAGGATAGGTCGTGTTAGGTTAGGTTAGGTCATGTTAGGTTAGGTCGGGTTAGGTTTTGGTCGGGTTAGGTTAGGCCGGGTTAGGTTAGGTGGGGTAAGGTTAGGTCGTGTTAGGTTATGTTAGTTCGAATTTGTTTATGTCGTGTAAGGTTAGGTCGTGTTAGGTTAGGTCGTGTTAGGTTAGGTCGTGTTAGGTTAGGCTGGGTTAGGTTAGGTCGGTTTAGGAGAGGTGTATGTTAGGTTAGGTCGTTTTATGTTATCTTAGGTCGGGTTAAGTTAGGTCGGGTTTGGTTATTTTAGGATGGGTTTGCCTAGCTTATGTTATTTAGGGATATTTAAGTTTAATATGTCAATTTAATGCATGTTGAAGGAACTTAGAGCAAAACAGTGCAACTTAATGCAATAGAGTGCAACATAATTCAAGCAAGTGCAACAAAGTGCAAGAAAGTGCAACCTAGTGCAAGAAAGTATAACTAAGTGCAAGAAATTGCCAATTAGTGCAATAAACTGCACCTTATTGCAAGAATGTGCAACTTAGTGCAAGAAAGTGTAACTTAGTGCAAGAAAGTGTAACTTAGTGCAAGAAAGTGTAACTTAGTGCAAGAAAGTGCAACTACATGCAACAAAGAGCAATAATTGCAATAAAGTTTAGGTTAGGTCGAGTTAGGTTGGGTAAATTTGGTTAGGACGGGTTGGGTTAGGTCGTGTTAGGATAGGTCGTGTTAGGATAGGTCGTGTCAGGTTAAGTTAGGTCAGGTTAGGTTAGGTCGGGTTAGGTTAGGTCGGGTTAGGTTAGGTCGGGTTAGGTTAGGTAGGGTTAGGTTAGGTTAGGCTACCTTATGTTAATTAGGGATGTTTAAGTTTAATTAGTAATGCACGTTGAATGAACTCAGTGCAAGAGCAACTTAGTGCAAGAAAGTGCAAAACAGTTCAAATTAATGCAATAAAGTTTAACTAAATTCAATAAAGTGTGTCTTATTGCAAGAAAGTGCAACCTAGATTAGGGCAAAACATATTTAGGTTGTGGTAGAGTGGGTTAAGTTAAGTTGTATTAAGTAAGGTCGGGTAAGGTTGTATTAAGTAAGGTCGGGTTAGATTGTATTAAGTAAGGTCGGGTTAGGTTAAATAAGGGTTAGGTTAAGTAAGTTTGGGTTAAGTTAGGTCGAGATAGGTTAGGTTGGGTCATTCTGGTTAGTCTGGTTTATTTTAATTAAGGACATTTAAGTTTTATTAGTCAATTTGATGCATGCTCAAGGAACTTAGTGCAATTAAGTGCCATAAAGAGCAAATTAGTGTAAGAAAGTGCAAAATAGTTTAGTGAAGTAAGTTGCTCATTGATTGATTAAGATGCACATTGTTTAACTAAGTTGTACATTGTTTCACAAAGTTGCACTTTCGTGCACTAGGTTGAACTTTCTTCCACTAAATTGCACTATCTTGCACTATGTTGCACTTTCTTGAACAATGTTGCACTTTCTTTAACTATGTTGCTCTTTCTTGCTCTATGTTGCACTATCTTGCATTACGTTGCACTGTATTGCACAAAGTTGCACTTGGACTAAGTTCCTACAGCATGCATTAAATCGACTAAGTAAATATCCCTAATTAACATAAGCTAGCCTAACCCGACCTAACCTAACCCGACCTAACCAAACCCGACCTAACCTAACCCGATCTAACCAAACCCGACCTAACCTAACCCGACCTAACCAAACCCGACCTAACCTAACCTAACACGATCTAACCTTGACCTAAGAAGACCTAACCTAACCCAACCTAAACCAACCCGACCTAACATAAACTTTATTGCACCTATTGCAGTTTGTTGCTCTAAGTTGCATTTTCGTAGACTAAGCTGCTTTTTCGTGCACTAAGTGGCACTTCCTTGCAGTATGTTGCACAATCTTGCACAATTTTGCATTTTCTAGCACTGTGCTGCACTTTCTTGCATTATGTTGCACTTTCTTGTAGTGCAACTTAGTGCAACAAATTGCAATAAGTGCAATAAAGTTTAGGTTAGGTCGGGTTAGGTTAGGTTAGTTCGGGTTATGTTAGGTTATTTCGTGTTAGGTTAGGTCGAGTTAGGTTAGGTTAGGTCGAGTTAGGTTAGGTTAGGTCGAGTTAGGTTAGGTTAGGTCGGGTTAGATTAAGTTAGACCAGGTTAGGTTAGGTGGGGTTAGGTCAGCTTATGTTAATTAGGGATATTTAATTAGTCGATTTAATGCATGCTATAGGAACTTAGTCCAAACGCAACTTTATGCAATACCGTGCAACGTAATGCAAGATAGTGCAAGAAATAGCAACATAGTTAAAGAAAGTGCAACATTGTTCAAGAAAGTGCAACATAGTGCCAGATAGTGCAATTTAGTGGAAGAAAGTTCAACCTAGTGCACGAAAGTGCAACTTTGTGAATCAATGTACAACTTAGTGAAACAATGTGCATCTTAGTGAATCAATGTCCAACTTAGTTCACTAAAGTGCAACTTAGTGCAACAAATTGCAATAAGTGCAATACAATTTAGGTTAGGTCGGGTTAGGTTAGGTTAGTTCGGGTTATGTTAGGTTATTTCGTGTTAGGTTAGGTCGGGTTAGGTTAGGTTAGGTCGGGTTAGGTTAAGTTAGACCAGGTTAGGTTAGGTGGGGTTAGGCCAGCTTATGTTAATTAGGGATATTTAAGTTTAATTAGTCAATTTAATACATGTTGAAGGAACTCAGTGCATGTGCAACTTAAATCAAGAAAGTGCAAAACTGTTCAACTTAATGCAATAAAGTTAACTTAATGCAATTAAGTTCAACTAAATGCAATTAAGTGCAACTTAATTCAATAAAGTGCAACCTAATGCAATAAAGTGAGACTTATTTCAAGGAAGTGCAAACTAGATTAGTGAAAAATATGTTTAGGTTGTGGTAGAATAGGTTTGGTTAGGTTGTATTAAGTAAGGTCGGGTTAGGTAAGCAAGGTTTGGTTAGGTTAGGTCGAAATAGGTTAGGATAGGTTGGATCAGGTCGGGTTCGTCTAGCTTATATTAAATAGGGACATGAAGTTTTATTAGTCAGCTTAATGCATGCTAAAAGAACTTAGTGCAAGTGCAACTAGTGCAAAATAGTGCAACTTAATGCAATAAAGTGCAACATAGTGTAAGAAAGTAAAAAATGCAAGAAAGTGCAACTTAGTGCAAGAAGGAGCAACTTAATGCAAGAAAGTGAAACTTAGTGCAAGAAAATGCAACTTAGCGCAAGGTAATGCAACTTAGCACAAGAAAGTGTAACTAAGTGAAATAAAGTGCAACTTAGTGCACGAATGTGCAGCTTAGTGAAAGAAAGTGCAAATTTGTGCACGAAAGAGCAACAACATGCAAAAAAGTGCAACTTAGTACACGAAAGTGTAACTTAGTGCTACAAAGTACAATAAGTGTAATAAAGTTTATATTAAGTCAGGTAAGGTTAGGTCGGGTTAGGGTACATCAGGTTAGGTTAGGTCGAGTTAGGTTAGGTCGGGTAAGGCTAGGTCAGGTTAGGCTAGTTCGGGTTAGGCTAGGTCGGGTTAGGTTAGGTCGTGTTATGTTAGGTTAGGTATAGTTAGGTTAGGTCGTGGTAGATTAGGTTGGGTTAGGTTAGGTTAGGTCGGGCTAGGTTATGTTCTGTTTAGGTTAGGTGGGAATAGTAAAGCGTATGTTAATTAAGAATATTTAATTTTAATTAGTCAATTTAATTAATGCTAAAGGAACTTAGTGCAAGTGCAACTTGATGCAAAACAGTGTAACTTAATGCAATAAAGTGCAAAATATTGCAAGAAAGTACAAAATAGTGCAAAAAAGTGCAACCTAGTGCAATAAAGTGCAAAATATCGTAAGAAAGTGCAACATAGTGCAAGAAAGTGCAACATAGTGCAAGAAAGAGCAACATAATGCAAGAAAGAGCAACATAATGCAAGAAAGTGCAACTTATAACAAGATATTGCAACTTAGTGCAAGAAAGTGCAACATAGTACAATAAAGTGCAACTTAGCGCAAGAAAGTGTAATGTAGTGCTCCAAAGTGCAACTTTGTGCTCGAAAGTGAAACTTAGTGCACGAAAGTGCAACTTTGTTCACGAAAGTGCATTTTTGTGCATGAAAGTGCAACTTTGTGAACGAAAGTTCAACTTTGTGCACGAAATTTCAACTTAATGCAACAAAGTGCAGTAAGTGCAATAAATTTTAGGTTATGTCGGGATAGAGTATGTCGGGTTAGGTTAGGTCACGTTAGGTTAGGTCGGGTTATGTTAGGTCGGGGTAGGTTAGGTCGGGTTAGGATAGGACGGGTTAGGTTAAGTCGGGTTAGGCTATCTTATGTTAATTAAGGATATTTAATTTTAATTAGTTAATTTAATGCATGCTAAAGGAACTTAGCGCAAGTGCAACTTTGTGCAAAACTGTGCGACTTTGTGCAAAACTGTGCAACTTTGTGCAAATCTCTGCAACTTAATGCAATAAAGTGCAACATAGTGCAGGAAAGTGCAACACAGTGCTAGAAAATGCAAACATAGTGCAAGAAAGTGCTACATAGTGCAAGACTGTGCAACATTGTGCAAGAAAGTGCAACTTGGATTAGTGCACAATACGTTTAGGTTGTGGTAGAATGGGTTGGGTCAGGTTAAGTTGCATTAAGTTATGTCGGGTTAGGTTAGGTCGAGTTCAGCAAGGTCGGGTTAGGTTTGGTCGATTTGTTTGAGTCTATTTCGGTTAGGTTAAGCTTATGTTACTTTGGGTATTGGTTAGTTTTTGTACAATAAAGTTAGTGCAACTTAGTGCAAGAAAGTGCAACCTTAATTAGCGTACAATGTGTGTATATATGTTTGTATGTATATATATATATATATATATATATATATATATATATATATATATATATATATATATATATATATATATACATATATATATATATATATATATATATATATATGTGTATATATATATATATATATATATATATATATATATATATATCCACTAGGCGTTATATACATAATTTTTGTTATTTTACTGCTAAATTATAAGAACTGTTGTAATGGTCGTTTCCAAATTTTCAAGGAAACATCAGTACCCTTGAATCCCCACGGCCTTTCACAAATAATTCCTTTAGTTGAAAGGTTGCATTCAAGGATTTGTCTGCTTTGGAATTATTTTCGTACTATAACTGTATACGATAAAGTTGGCAAATTACATTAAAGATTTTCATGTTGCTTAAATATTGCTGCAGTTATACGTATAGAATAAATAAAACACGTTATATTTACTTTTATTTAATAAATATTAATTAGGTTCAAGGAAATACAGGTCACATTTTTAACCTACAATTCTGTTTCAGAGAGACAAGAGGGGTAGGTCAATATTGTTAGGTATACTTTTTGTAATGGATTGAAAATTTAATAGGTTTGTATTTTAGCAACATAACTAATTATTTAAAAATACTCATGACTTAAGTTTAACCTTGTAAAAGTTAGGCAAAATACAAAGATATTACGTGTAATAAATTCGTTGGCGTTTATGGACTACCCCTTCTGCTACTCTGGCAGACAAAAGTTACAACATAACTACAAAGTTACGTAAATATTTATACCAAAAATATTTTCTTGGCATTTGTATTTGTACTTAAATTTTTCTCCTCATTAATTACACTTCAAAATATAAATAATGAGTCTAACAACAAATTACAAATGAACTGTGTAGTAAAACGGGTGCGAAATGAAGAAACACATCAAGGGATGCGAACCACATAGCATTTGTCACGGGATTTGTGGATGTGCATTGTCGTCCATCGTCCATTATAGGGCGGTTTTACAGAACAACTTGCCGAAGTAAGGTTAGTGTAATTTTGCACAGTCACGTAACCAGATTTTGCCAATCGCCAGAGGTTAGCTGTTTTTTGATCACGGTATAAAACGGCAGAATCTGATCACTCGCTTTGTAAAACTGGAAGGTAAATGTCGTCTAAAAAAAGGTTCTTCACGAGATGGGCGCACAAGTGCTGCGTATTTTGTGCTCCTAAATTGATACATGGAATATAATGTTTTTACACACAGTAAAAAAAATTTGTACATTTACAAGGAAAATCTTGTAACGTGATATCAGAACATTATCAGTGAGATAATAAAAGTAAGATGTCAGAAACCTTTTAAAGTGGTTACAAATATCGTAAACAACTTTGCGAACTAGTAAAATAATGCTAACGAGCAGATTTTTCGAAATGAAACAAAATAAACCTAGGAGATCTTT
>PNEQ01035972.1:63687-90372 GCA_003012365.1 Medauroidea extradentata | reverse complement strand
CATACACAGGCGAAAAACTAAATATTGCGGGAATTAAAATTAAGCCTACGTATTTCACACACTTGTGAATTTTTAACTAAATGCGACAAAAGTACGTAATGCATATTTAACTCGTTAACTTTACTTATGTTTTACGTCTATATAATATTAAATTATTTATAAAATAATAAATAATATAAAATTTGACGTATAATGTGTACTACTATATATACTATTTGTTATATATTAAATACTTTACTAAATGCGACGAGGGCAGTATGTATGTATACGTATATATATATATATATATATATATATATATATATATATATATATATATATATATATATATATATATATATATATATATATATAAACTTGTGCGAGTGTGTGGGAGAGGGGGGTTATGTGTGTTCGTTTCGTATAGTTTCGTTGCTATTTTTAACCTTGTAAGTTTTTTATTTAAAAACAACGGGCCTCAATGAGCCAAAGGTTCTTGCAAAAGAGGCAATCATTACAAATATGCTGGCTAAGCCATGGGCATGAGTTGTACAAGTGTAATCTATATTTACTTGATACTAATCTGAAATAAAAACTAACATTTTCTTATAACAACAAAAAAAGAAGGAAGAGAGTAAAAAACCTAAATGGATTACGTACCCCTACGTGTACTAGACAAATGAAGTCTCGTATTGTGCTGCATAAGTGTCACTCTTTTATAAATGTGTTTGTATAAATTTTATAAAGGTTAATAATATATAAATGTTTGCACCAACTTATAAAATTTTCTGACTACTTAAAATCATTTAAAGTTTGAAAACTTAGTATTGTTTGTTATATATATATATATATATATATATATATATATATATATATATATATATATATATATATATATATATATATGTATGTGTGTGTGTGTGTGTGTTGGTGTGTGTGTGTATGTGTGTGTATAATAACTTGTATTTGCTTTGTTTTTGATGTATTCGTGTCAGTCTTGAAATTTTCTTTAAGTATTTGTAACAAGTTATAACCTATCTATTCTAATGCATTTATGACAACTCCACTCTAGTAAGCGCTAGAAACACGAGAGGTTTAAGTAATTAAATAAATAAAAATAGAACGCATCATAATCGGGTTACATTTTGTGCGCTCAAACTGACGTTTTTGACCTTCCCAGACTAACCTCGTGACTTTTTATAACCGCCCTATAATGCATATTTCAGGCATTCCTGAGTTTCAGCTGTGATAGACCTAATTGTTTTTCATTAAAATTCCTAAGCATTCTTTTTTTTCTTACGTTAACGTGATACGAATTACTTACAATAACTCAAGTTTTCTTTTCCTCGAAATTCTCTTCCTTCCACTCCACATTTTTTTTTTTTTTTTTTTTTTTTTTCGCTCGTGTTGCGATACTGAGGACCTAGATCCAGCACAGAACCTGTTCGACCAGCACGCGATCTCTTGAGAAAGCGCTGAACTTACAGGACGTGGCCATTCGTGACGTCTGGACAATCCCTGCCTTTGTTTGCAGTAAAAACTTCATGTTTCGTAAAATATTTCATTTACTACTCCAAGGAATGCTATGAAAAAATATCATGAACATCAACATTTATAACGTGGACTAAGTTACGTAGTGATTTTGCAAAATAATGCCTACAACGGCCACAAAAAAATATTTTCACTCGCCGGCGACGTAGTGCCATAAGAAAAGCATTGGGAGGGGTAGTTTTATTTCGATTATAAATGTTTTTAGGTTAACCGTTAAGTCCAGAGTCATTTATATAAATAAACGTATAAAGATAATACTATGTGAAACAATGTTACGAAGGGATTTTACGATATAGGCCCGGGTTTGGGTTTTAAAAAATATTTTTGCAAAAACCGTAGAAACTCGTACCCAAGCCCTTAAGGCCTTTCCAGCGTGAAAGTCATAATTTATTTATATAAAATTATGTTAGATTTGTAGACGTTGCTAGAGAATACATTTTCCTCTTATTAAAAAAAAACTTATTATGCATAGTTAGGGACGGTGTTTCATCGCAGGAAATGTTGAATGATTGCTTGGGTTCAATTTAATATATCCATTCCCGACGATTACCTTACGCTACTGGTGATTTCATGTTAGTAGTGAACCCTGCTTTTCGCGAAAAGAATTTTGCCCCACTTTGCTTCGGTGCCTTACGTACACATCTGCAGTTCTGCTTTGTGGTCAGTGATTGGATATTTTAACTCTCACGAGCCTTGGGATTCTACCGGCGTTGTTGTAGGAACGTTATTGTAACTGGCTCAGTCAAATGAGATATGGCTCTTCACACAGGCATGCTGCCAATAACCATGAAGCAAAAATTGTAGACGTGCTCATGAAACACTGAAACAAACTGGGACAAAATTCTTTTGAAAAAAAAAAAAAAAAAAAAAAAACTTCTATAATTATTTTAAGTTCGGCATAGTAAATATTTACTAGGGGTTCAGTTGTTACAAGAGTGATAATTATTATTGTGTATTTTTTTTTTTACTTTAAGTTTTTATTTAGTAACTTTGGAATAGGGAGCCGGCAATATAAAATTATAAGTAAGTTCATATTCGCTGTACATACTTATGCACTAACCTCAGTGTTGTGTATACTCAATATTCACCACTCTGCTCCTAAACTGTACACAGAAAAAGTGAGCGATGTTTACGTTTCATTTTAGCCATTCTGCAATAACCTTGAATATTTTTTACCTAAAAACTTCCCTGGAATAAAAAACTTGAGTTAATATTTTCCCAATCTTAAAACATAATATATTTGGCCCAGATAACTACAATTTTTTAGAGATTTAAAGTGTTGGTGCGTGCTCAGTTTAAAGTGAAAAGACTATAGCTACTTAATTTTACTGTACTTGACATTCATCGGCAGCAAGGTCAATAAAGACAATTAGGTCTACACACAAGTTTATAAAAGAACAGGAGCTGAGAGGGGAATTGGTCATGGCGTACGGTAAGGAACCATAGCAGCATTCGCATACGGAGTGATTTCTGGGAACCATGGAGAATCTATATCATGATTACCGGGACCCGGAATCGAACCCGGATCCTCCAGAACGCGAGTCGGGCATGTACCGTTGCGCCGTTGCGCCCTGTCAGAAGAAACGCGAAGTGTCTTGGCAATTTGTGACGGCGACTACAGATGTGTGACGGCCGAGCTTCATCGATCATGGAGTAGTGACGTTATTCCCACCCACTTCCCTCCCTAACTTCCCCCTCCCTTGAACCTATCACAAGCCATGCGCACAGTGAGGGGTGTCAGGCGTGATCGCCGGCCGTCGTGTTGGCAGCAGTGACGGACTGGCAAATTGCCCCGGACAATATCCCTGCATTATACATTACGTGCTTGTGATTACTCCCTGGGACCCCGCCATAACTGATTCTGATGGCCGGGGCATCTCCCTCCTCCCTCCTCCCACCCCCTCTAACCCCCTCCCCCTCATAACACAACTCCCAGTCAGGGATACTGTATTCCAGATCGCCGCACTGCAATTGTCAATGACGTAGCAAGGTCAATCTTTCAGAGGGAATTCCCGTCTCGTAAAACACCGTTGCAAGAACATGTTACGGAAAAATATTGATTCCTTTATCTTACATAAAAATAAATACAACTGAAAAAAAAAACATGTTTTATGCTGCTGTCATTAATTAAGTGCTGCTTGGTAAGGCCAGAGACAAAATAATAACATTATGTAACTCATTTCCTAAATTGGAAAACAATTTCTAGGATGGGGGATAAGACCTGTTCGAGAGGACTCCATAAATGAAAATGGAGTCATTCCGAGTAAAATGTAACTCATTTTATAATTTAATTACGTTATTAATCACACTTTACAGTGTCATTTCAAACAAAAACGTGCATAATACAAAGATTAAATGTAGATTCTCCAGGATACCTTGAAAGGACCGCAAAAAAACACCAATCTTTGCAATTTTCAGGGCCGGAGAAAAAAAAAGATCAGTAGAGGAACTGAAGTGGATAAACGCGTGTGCAGAAGTTCGCAGAAGACTTCACTCATGCAGTTATGTAACCAACAGTGACTTCACATTTGTCTCGGCATCATACTAAGGTGAGACTTCATACATAGGCCTAGCTAAATTCAGTGACTAAATAACTTAAATTATAATAACGTTCGTTAACTTAATTATCTGCCTCCTTCCGCGTTTACGTAAAATAAATTTGTGTTGTGTTATACAGTATAACTTGCGGATAAAATTCCTAACTAAATTGGTTTGTGATTTTTTTAACGTCAAACTCTAAAAAGTAAATTTCTAGAAACCTCCTTAACAAGATATGATAATAGTAATCATATTTTCTCGCATCATGTATGCTTAAGTGAATAAGTAGCCATGCAGTTAGCATAACACACACATATGTAAATAAATTAATGTAAATTTATACATGTAGGCGAACACTGTGTGATGCTTGATAAAGTATAAAGTAAATTATCATTGCGTTCTTCAACTGTAATATATTTTAATGTACTTAAGAGGTTTTACTTTTGGTGTGATCTGATTTATGTTTTGGTAAATTTATTTTAGTTTAATTACTGGGTTTCGTGTTGTTTCCCCACCCCGTCCCCCATAGAAATGAAATCCTGTTTACGCCCCCGTGTGTGTATGGGTCGTCACTGCAATTTAAAACATAGGTGGCTTGCGTTTTCGGAAGGAAGGGGTTTCTGGGAGAAGATGCATATCGATAAAGATCGATAGAACAAATGAAAAGAATCAAGGGTTACACTTCGACCGTGACCCGACGAGAGGATAAGCGGCGCATTACGGCCCGACTTGCCGCTAAATTATAGCGCGGACCGTCACTGCAAACACTAACACAAAAAAGAGGGGGGTTGCTACATTTCCTGTGGACCATTTCTAACAATTTAACGGCCCCACGCAGCGCCGCCAGGGGGAGTTAAAGGGTGGGTGGTTGGTGTTATGGGTTTTGAGAGGGGGGAGGGTAATAGGGAGGAAGAAAGACGAGAAAAATGGAATAATGTTATACCGCGCCCTATGGCCCCTTCTTCATCCTTTTCCTATCCATGGAACTTGCGGCAGCCACATGTATATATGTATATGTGTGTGCCCCGATTGAGGTTATTCATGTCCCCGGAGGGACCCGGGGTGGTGGGGGCTTAATGAACATACGGGGCTTTTCCTGTCCATACAGAAGGCTCCTCTTTTTCCTTCCGCCCCGTGTGCTTCGTCCCCTCCCCCCACCGTCACCTTCCTTATTGTCACGCCTACCGAGCTACCCCCTCCCCCTCGGGCGACATAATTTCCGTTTTATAACCCAAGCCGCAGTCGGCGCACTGCGTGATTAATGCGGGGAATTCCATTAGGCGATGATGTTTTTGTTTCCCCTATTACCGCGTGCGTGAGTGAGTGTGTGTGTGTGTGACTCACCCACATGAGAGAGGACCTCAGTTGTTTCGGCTACCGCGCGAGGGTGTTCTTCCCCCTCCCCCCAGCACTCCATTCTCTTTACCGATCGTTGGCCGGCCCTTGAGGGAGTAAAGGCTTGAAAACGTGAAAGGGGGAGGGGAAGAAACATGCGGTTTCCTTTCTTCTCCCTCCCGTTCCTCCTCTTTCTTGACACTTGCCTCGAGGGGTAAGTGCGGGCTAGTACACGCGGTAATGAGATAAACGTCCGGCCGTTTAGCGAATGCGTCGACCTGATGAATGTACACGACACGACGCAGGTCGCTCCTCCGGGTGCCGTATTTTGCTGGTTAAGGATGTTCAAGTGCGATAAAATGATAATTTTATATATTTAAGGAATATAGTTTTGTAGACGATACTTGTGAGTACATTTTACTCGTACGAAACACTTTTACCTCTCATACTTTTCTTATAACGAGGTGCTAAAGTCAAAATTTGCTTGTTACGCTGCCATGCAAATAGTGAAAACCAACTGACCTGCTTAAACAAAATAGTTGAACGTGAACATTCATCCCATGAGCTATGCAATAAAACATTAAAATTCCCATAACGTAATATTTTGAATTTAAAAAGAAATCTCAAATGTACAGAAAAAAGTTGCAAATTTAGAATTTTTTTTAAACACAAAAACAGTTCGCGGGATTTTTTCAAATGTTTTATTGCGTAGCCCTTAGTAGTATATTATTTCACTGTGAATTATTTCACATACGTAAGTCAATTGGTTTCAACTAATTTCATATTAATATAAAATGATGACTCTGTCTCACCTGAACACCCGTAAGTTGGCTTCCCTATGAGAATATGAGCGCATTGTGACCGTGAGGAGCACTGTTAAGGCGGGGGGGGGGGGGGTTGTTAGACAGTTTTATTGTATTTTCAGTTTTTGAGCCATAACATTTATTCAAATTGTATTATCAAAATTTTCTATTCAACATAGCATAGGATATATTCTTGGTAAACTGAGATAGATAATAATGGAATCTTACACATTATTTATGTCAAGCAGTATACTAAGAATATATTCTATGCTTTGTCGAAGAGAAAATGTTGATAATACAATTTGAAAAAAATGTTATATAGCTCAGAAACGGAAAACAAAATAAAATTGTCCAACACTCCCCCTTAATACTACTGTATCCACGCACGGCAAAGTTAGGCAGTTCCCAGTATGTCATAGCGCCACTTATGTCGTTCTTGCCCCAGCGACCGACAAAATGATCACAGTGACTCGGTGGAATGACAAGGAGAGTGGACGAGTCCATTTTTCAATCAGACACGCAGCTTCATTACTGCAATTATTTCAACCATGTTTCGTCCCTCGCAATTACAGGTCCCATCCTCGCACCTGCTCTACATACTCGAGGGCAATTTGTGTAAATTGAGGCCTGGGGACGTAAAACATAACATTTGTGTGTCGTTGAGAAGTTATCTTAATCGAGTATTGATCAGCTGTTTTATGCGACTTCATTGAAAGTTAAGACTTGTTATATGACTCTAAAGTCTGGTATATGAAGACATTACCAAGTAAAAAAAAAAAAAAAAAAAAAAAAAAAAACTTTCGAGTTGATAATTGGTTTGAAGGGCGCTCTGAACCGAACAATTCGTAATCGTAAAACTCTTACACGTTGTATTATTAGTAATTTCCCACAAAGAAAACGTTTTTGTATACAGCACGCGCCATGTAAGTTGGCGGGTAACGAGCTGGAATGTTGCATGTAATATTACTGCTGTTTAAAATTCTAATGGCTAATTTCATTCCATTATTTATAGGCTGCTAGGTGTTTTTGCAGCGGCCTGCTGCTTGAATTCCTTGAATATGCCACTCGCCATCTAAGCTGACGCGCAGTGTAGGCTAAGTGAATGTCAGAGCAGCGTTTTGATAATTTTCGCTACTTATCCAAAGTGAAGACTATTCGAAAGATATTAATGAAATAATTTTGAGTTCAAGTAACCATATTAAGCTACAGAATGACACCTTTATTATTTCACGTAAAAATTATTATTTTTAAATACTGGTATTCAATCAAAGGTGTATAGTACTGACAAATATTTTCTTGTGGGAAATTACTATAAATGTAAAGTGTTAGAGATGGGCAGTGTTTGGTACAATTATTAGATTACGAATTTTTCCGTGCAGAGTGCCCTTAACGGAATCTAAATATAACTTTTAGACGTCTAGACGTTAAAAATAATAACATAATTTTTAGCAATATTCGAGGTACCGTTTTTATTTCACCATGACTGGCATTCAGAGTAATATTTGCGAGGAAGATGATCACCTCATTGTACACGACGGCAGGGAAATATATTCTTAAACAATTTGGATGTTGTTTGCGCATCGCAAGCTCTCTTAAAATTGCGAGAGGACCGGGCCTATACTATCTTGCTCGCAACAGCAAACTTCTTTCAAGACAGATAAGATCAAAGATGTTAGAAGGATCCAGATGGAGCATGTCGCCAGGAGTGTGTAACCAAACAAACGTTTGACTTGGCTAGTTAAAAAATTGGGGAAATATTAGTTAGGAGATGTGTAACCTGGGCTAAAATATAGTTTTCAACCTAAAACATCTATTAAAGAGCATAATACATTCATTTACCTTAAAAAATCCAAACTGATGTGAACTTTTGAGGTTAAAGCAGTATGGCGGCTGGCCAATTTGGTGACTACCTCTCCCCTCTCTTGGCTTCACTCCCCTCGCCATCATTCAGACCTTATGCTACCCCCGTGGATAAGATGGCCGATAGTGGACTGATAACCTTGCTCTTTGCCTTGAAAATACGTTACATTTAAATGTAATAACAGAGATGGTGGTTAGAGAGCAGGAAATTGTGCGTGTTCAACGACCTGTTGTCTAGACTGCACAGTCCTGTGTACACTCTGTCCTCAGCTTCGTGTTGATTGGCTACTGTTGCAGTGAGTGGCCAGTTGTGTAGTCTGGGAGTCAGAGAGAGTTTTCATGCAAGTCTGCAATTGGTATCTCAGTCCTCAAGGATGGGTTTCAGTAACCGAGACCAAATCAAAAAGTAATTGACGTGTACATGAGTTTGAAATCTAACGTTTTCTCAAATGAATTCGCGAAAATTCCGGGTCTCTGATGATGGTTTATTGCGGGAAAACTTGACTGTTTGCTTGATTTCAACGCACGTTCAGCTTACTAGAAGATCAGTAAATCTAGCTTGTGCTTGGAGCTGTTGCTTTATTTCACTGAACCAATAAGAATCCCGCTATTGTAATGTTTGGTGCCTGTTGTTGTCCAACAGACAGCTACGTCGTACACGTTGCAAGAATCTACAATGTTTTCAAGGGTATGTTGCCCCAAAACATTTTCGCGATATACTATCTTCTCTAAACATAAAGTATTGTTTTTTGTACGGTTTTTTCAATTACATTTTAATAATAACTTTTTCTCATGTTTCATACAAAGATTGTGTATCAGTTTTAACATTTATAGGCACAATTTACATGGATATCCGCCATTTTATCGGCTTTGTTGGACTCGCAAACCCGGCTTATTAGCGATACAATCAAAATTTGTCCATAAATTAATTGTCCCGAAAGTGGTTTACGAGAGCACGCGAATATTTTCCAAGCTTGTTACCAGAATATACATGAATATCAGCCAATGGCGTGTATAGAAATTCGAATAAGTAATCAAAACTGTTACACAATCTTAACTAAACATGAAAAGGGTGATAAGCTCTCAAATTGGAGTGCAAGGGCTGACACTATCGAATCCCAAACTCACAAAGCAGCTTTCCGTTTTAGCCAACGTGATGTTTTTATATAGAAAACGACCTAACCTATAACATAGTTATTCACTGTAATTTTTTTTTTCAGTTTGTTATGTCTATTGGTTTTAGTGGTGTACATAAAACCGTAAAATGAAAATTTTTACGTTTACTAGTCATTATGCAAAAACAATGAGAGAAAAAAATTTCATAAGAGCAAAATTTAGTCACAACTTATGTGAGAAATAATATCTGCTATAAATATAAAAATAAAAATAGGATGTTGATGTCTGGTCTATACCTCGCCCTTAAGGTGGAAAAGTCGACCTAATAATTCAGTGGCTATTTTAACTACATGTATCGTAACTTCATTATATAATTTAATATTTACGCGACATGATCAAGGTGGGATTGTAGAACTAATAATTCGGTTGCTATTTTAACTAAATATGTCGAAAATTCCTAACATAACTTTATAATTTCGCAACATGTTTAAGGTGGGGCTGTAGCCATAACAATTTAGTGGCTATTTTTAACTAAAAATGTATCGTAACTTCAAAACGTAATTTTATAATTTCGCAACATGACTAAGGTGGAAATGTAGACCTGACAATTCAGTGGCTATTTTAAGTAAATATAATGTTACTTAATTCGATAACTTTATAATATCACAACATTATTAAGGTGGGACAGTAAACCTAACGATTCAGTGGCGGCCTTAACAAAATATGTATCGTAACTTCATAACTTAATTTTTTTTCGCAACATGATTAAGATGAGACTGTAGACCTAACCATCCGGTGGATATTTCAACAAAATATCTATTATTATTTCACCTCCCTTCACGATTAGCATAACTGTATTGTATGTTGTGTTGTAAATAACTACTTAATATCTACCTTTAGTTAATGCTTCATTATGAAAATCGTAACAACGTGTACAATCAAGAATGCCTGCTGTGTTTCCTTTGTGCTGCCGGAAAAGCCATCTCACTTTTAAGTGGCGGCTCTGTGACGTTTTTAACGAAATTCAAAACAGAACCCTTAATTATTGTTTTGATGTTTACAACCAGTAAGACATATTTAGTTACGCAGGTGGGCTGACAAATAGTATTTATAATGAACGAACTTCCTTCTGTGTATCTGTACAGTGTATGTTTTTACAATGTTTTTATATAAGCAACTTTGATGTTCAACTCTTTACAAAAAAACACCAGCGATATATTTGCCACAATTTTAGATTGACAGATAACCTGGACCAGAAATTTTGATACTTTCTTTTGTACATCCTTCCCGTATAATCACTGCACGTCTGTGAAATTCCGTACAAACTAACTTATTCTGTAAGCTTTAAGAACTCTAAAAGTTGATGCGTTTTTAACAAACGTTAACTTCACGAATCACGTAAATTTCCATGAAGTTACACCACTCGGTTGTTAAACATAGATTATGGATTCAGAATAGTAATGTGACAACCTTATTTCTTGATATTTAGAGGCAGTTCCAGTGTTTCAGGCTCATATTTGCAACCCGCATTAACTCCATATAAATCAAGGTTAATTTTACTATCGCTATGGCAGTAAGAGTATTACACATACCAACATTATCTTCGGGGTTTTTTTTCAAAGCCACTGTCGTTCTTATTTTCTCAGCGTTTGTAAACAATGGTTGACTACAAATTTTACAAAAACTTTATTTTTGTATCACGTTTATAATGTAACCGTTTGTTGGACGTGATTTTGCAAAACGCAGATAAAATAAGAAAATAAGAACGGCTGCATCTTTAGTAAATTACTAATACAATTCTGATATGCGTAAGTTTTCTTGCTACAGCGACAGTAAGCTTAGCCTTGATTAATGTGGAGTATATGGAGTTATTGCGAGATACATGTGTGCGCCTGAAACACTGGAACTGCCTGTTAAATAATGAGTTATGCCTGAATTCTAAATAAAGCTTTTATCCCCTCTTTAGCTCGTCACATGAGCGCGATAATTTTGTTATCACCAGCGACGTGTAAATTTCGCGTTATTTTCTGATAACAGATTGGACTCTAAGAATCCGTGTGCTCATCTGACTTCTGATGTTTTTCCGACAGCCTGAAGGACTCTTTCAACCAATGCTATAAAGCCAAGTTAAAAATATTCACATACATTTAATGTTGAAACATTTTCATACGAAGGCCGAGAGTCAATAACTTTAACATAGTGTGCTCGGGAAAGTGAAGGCAAGTAAACTCTAGCGAGCCGCGAAAAAAATTGCTTCAAAATTTACGCGTCTATAGTAATCAACAAAATGTAGAAAATTCGGCAAAATTATTTTATCTCAAACTTTATAAATTTCAAAGACACGCACATTCGTGTCATATTTCTAATTATATTACATCACTAGGGACCTTTTATCGAATTACAAACCTGAAATATATCAAGCAAAAATTAATCTTGATGAAAATGGTCACTTGATTTGCCAGTAACCAATAAACAGCTGACGCTTGAGATAACACAGGACAATAGAGTTTAGTCTGAAAGGTTATTGACATTTTAATGAGCTCAAGAATTATCTACGGACACCCGAATTCCGCTAACGCACCACTAATAATTATAGGGACGTAACTGTTAGCGAAGCACTGATGTTTTCTGTCGCAGTAACCTATTTGTGACTGGTCTAGTCAAAATATACCCATACCTATCCTTCCAAAAATATGCGTAAGTTATTGAAATCTAGTTTATGCAGAAATATTTACGTGGCATTCTGGAGATCCTAATTATATTGTGATAACTATGAGCATCTGCGAGCTGTAACGGCACGAAGGGAAAACGTTGACAAATACACAACGTGTATTGGAATGTATACAGACTAGTTTAAGAATGGAATATATTCTCGCAGGCAATCATAAAATAATGACGTGTGATTTTAAATGACGATTACTTTAATGAGCCGTGCCGTGCCAACTTTTAACATTATGGCTAAAGTGGTCCTTTTTTCGGAGACATCTTCTGAGGATAAAAATATATTTTTTTTTCTGACGACGTGTCCATATTGTAGCGCAAAGAAAACAAAACTGCAAAGGAAACGAGTTTTTTTTATCAGGAGTTCTGTTTAAGACGATAATAATACGACATAAATACAGTCATAGTGGTCATGTGCCTGATCTTTTTGGAGCCGATGGCACAGTCAAATTGAGTAAAACATAAAGTCTTTCTCAGTGAAATGTACGAAATTTTCATTTCAGGAAGGTGAGTGATATCTATCGAAGGAAAAACAATGATTTTTAAAGGCGTGATTTATACCAATTTTCAACATCATATTTTTATACTTTTATCTCAAAACCTTCCCCTTATTTTAGACATAAATTGTGACTAAATTTATATCTTATGAATATCTTTAGAGATGATGGTATATCGCGAAATAAATTTGTGCCAGCATAGCTACTCTTCAAAACGCTGTAATTTCTTGCAACATATATGATTAGGTGATATACTTCTGTCACAACATAGCTGTCTGCAGACCAGCAACAGCTATTAAATATTACAACATCGGGATTACTACTTACTCCGTTAAATAGGGCAACAACTCCAAGTACAAGCTAAAGCCAGTAGTTTCTGGTAATCTGCCAAGTTTTCCTACGACAAACCATCATCTCTAAATATTTTTTATCTGTAATAGTTTTTGCGTAGTGACTCGTAAACGTAAAAATTGGAATTTTACGATTTTATGTATGCCACCAAAAACAACTGGCGTAACAACCTGAAAAAAAAAATTGACAGTGAATAATAATGTTGCATGCTACAAGTTGACATACATAAAAAAACAAAAAAATAAATAAAGTAAAAAATATTAATAAATATTTTTGCTCTAAAAATTGCTGAAATTTTTAATAAAAATATTAAATATTCAAGAATGGTTTTAAGTTGTAGGCCTACGTCTGTACATGCCGCTGAGCGGTCTTCAGATTATTCGAAAACTTCCCATCGCACATGAGTGACGTCTGCTTAGGAATAGCATTTATACCGTTACACGTGAGTATACTCATTTCAAGTTCACTACTCTTTACAGCATGTTTTCTAGCGGCTGAAAATTGAGAGGATTGGAGTTTTTGCGGCTTTTTTATGGTAAGCTACGTAAACTTTGGCGCAGAATTTTTTAAAAGGTAACTTATCTGACACATCTTGCTGAAAACTTTTCAAGATAAAATGATCTATGGCCCTATGGGCCGTGCTTTCGCAGTCCTTACACATACTGACGGAATCAAGCTAGATGTTGCACTTTTGCTCCACGCGAGGTTTCTGTCCTCGCTGAGCTAGTCTGAAGATACCTTCGTTATTATTTGACAGATGTACCGCCCCAGTTAAGGCCATGACCCTTTATTTATTTCAAACAATTGCAAATTACTACAATATTTTTTAACCATTTGCTTTGAAAAAATTTTAGACTATGTACAGTTATACGATACACAATCGTGGAAGAGGATTTTTCAAAATAATTTACATGCTGTGCTTTTGAGGGCTGGGTGGCCGGAAGGTGTGTCCAAACACCTTATGGACCAGCCCATGACTCACGAGCCGGGTTGCCCCATGATGTAAACCCCGACGATACACGTCATAGAGACCTGTTTGAACTGCGCCTTGGCCCTACTACAAGGCCGGCCTATGGGGCTCAAGTCACGTCCGAAGCATGAAGTAATGTCCATTTTTAGACCCCTGTAATTCGGTTAATCCCCGACTGTTTCGCAGAGTATAAAAGCACCGAATCGACATATTTGGAGAGAGTTCGCTATTGGCCGTGCTAGAGGAAGGTGTTATACTTGTGGAGAAAGACTGGTGAAAACATCTTGGGCGAAACAAGAGGACTGCTGCGGCGGGCTGACGGGCGAAGAGGAGGTGCGCGACGGGAGTCGAACCGAAGACTTCAAGAGAGAAGACAGCAGTGCAGTCGGGGTGCTGCGCAGCACACGGCGATTCATCACCACTGCGGACTATTAAGGTTGTACACTGCCACTATTTGAAGCACTGTTGATTGGATATATGACTGGATTTTATTGTGATTTGTAGTGTTTAATTAATTGATGGTAGACATTTTTCTTGTTCTTTAAATGTCAAAGTTAATTTACGTTTCTGTGGCACAGTAGTAATTGTGCGCGTAACTATTTGTGTTGTGAAAGTTATACTTGATTGCTGTTTTGTGTATTTCGTACCTTTGTGAGCTATTAAATCCAGCACTTAATTTAACTCTTTTATTTCTAATTATTAGACCTCTATCCCAAAAGAACTCATCAGAAATGCCCACATGTAAGTTTTTGCTAAACTTGTAACAATAATGTTCCGTTTGCTAGCAAAAAATTATTTTGCTTCATTTTGGCTTATTTTGACAACAAAATATGTGATATTTCAGGGGCAAAAATCTAAAAAATCAGTTTGGACCATTGTAACAGCAAATTCAGCTACGAACAATTATAGTGCGTTAAAACTGTAAGATGATTTTTTGATTTATGTATTAATTAACGTTAAAAAAAATACTATCTAAACCACGGCAAAACTAAAGAGCGAGGTCTTAAACCCCCGCCTAGCAATGTCCTTGGATCGGATCACGTGGGGATATGTGCAACCCAGGTGCGCGCCGCGAGACCGCGAGGACGCCGGGCGGCCCCGAGTTCTCTTGAGCGCTTGGAACAAGAAAAACTGTGCCGAGGGTCATGAGAGGCCCGACATCACGCGCTCAGCTCAACCCAAGTAAGTAAAGGAACGATGAAAAGTAGTGGTACTGCGCTGTTGTCAAGGAGAACCCCTCTCCCAGTTATGCTACACCTCTCATGCCTCCTTACAGTGCCAGACTAGAGTCAAGCTCAACAGGGTCTTCTTTCCCCGCTGAGATTCCCAAGTCTGTTCTCTTGACAGTGGTTTCACTAGTTAGTATATACGTACAATACACAGTGGCGAAGCGTGGACGTGTTCCAAAGCAAGCACTATGAGATCTGACTTTGCTCACGTGGCAGATGTGTTGTTGAGTGAGAGATTTTGGTCAGCGCTTAACAACGGGGTCTTCAGCGCTGGTGAGGGGTGGCATGATGTGAGTATGGAGCGACGCCGGAATGAATGGGTGGGGGAAACGGGAGATCCCCGAGAAAACACCGACCAACGGCATCGTCCGGCACGATTCCCACATGCGGAAATCCGGGGACCGACCTCACCGGGAATCGAACCCGGATCGTTTGGTGAGAGGCGAGAGGTCTGACTCCTCGACCACCGTGACCCCATGTTTTGTTGAGACATCGGTGTATTACTGGAGAGCTAGTTCCTCGCTGCTGGCTGTGCAATGTTTCTCCTCCTACCAGTCAAATGGTTCCACACTCAACTGAGAGTTCTGTATAGTCAGTGATAATCACCGCTTGCCCTAGAAGACTTCACGCTTCGCCACTGGACAATACATCTTCATCTCATAAAACGATAGGGTGACCACTGAATGTCTCATTTAGGCGAGCTGTGGGCGAGAAGAGTTAGAGACTTGTGCCAGAAGCTCGTCCTTACCGCTTCCACACTTCTAGACCTCGAACACGCAAAATTCGTTCACCCAGACGACCACATTAACTGAGATATATCAATATTCTGACTGGGCAACGCAAACGAAAAATCCTCAGGTTTTATCTCAAGTTCTCATAATTTTCACATTTAACTCACGAGACTGAGCAATCAACCCTTGACCTCACATTTCATCAGTACTTTATTTTTGTTTTTAATTGTTAAAGCCCTGTGTTGCTCAAACAGTTTGGAAACGCGCGACTCGAGTTTTTGTTATTTTTTCTTATGTACCTTCCGAATGAAAGTGGTGTGGAGGGACTTGGTTGGCAGACGCGAGTGCCAACTACTGGCAGTAATATTGGGCGTGAAACTAAGCGAGGTCATAGTGATATATGGCTGGAAAACTTCGAACCAATATTTCTCTGGCTTAATGTAAGAACAACCAATGTCAGTACACTATAATTGTGATAATCAGGCAATCTATGATTTAACACACATACGATATATTGACATTGGTTGTTCTTGCATTAACAGCGCAGTTCATTCAGTTTTTGACGACTTTTTATATTTTTATACTTGTACCAGATATTTTTTCTTATTTTAGGCATAAATTGTGATTAAATCATCCTCTTAGGAAATGTGTGTATCTCTCATTGTTTTTGCGTAATGAGTCGTAAATGGCAAAATTTGCACTTTACGGTTTTATGTACGCCATTGAAACCAACTGACATACCAAACCGAAAAAATTCACGGTGTAATACAATGTTGTAGACTATGATTTGACATATATAAAAACAAAAAAAAAGTAAAAGATTTTTGTATTTAATAAAAAATGATTAGTTTTGAAAATAAAATTTAAAATTTCAACAATTTTTAAAAATACAAAAATTAATATTTTTTTGTTTTTACATGTGTCAAATCATAGTCTACAACATTGCTATACACTGTCATTTTTTTCGGTTTCGTATGTCAGTTGTTTTCAGTGGCGTACATAAAACCGTAATGTGAAAATTTAGACGTTTACGACTCATTACGCAAAAACAATGAGAGATACCTACACAAATTACCTAAGAGGAGGATTTAATCACAATGTATGTCTAAAATAAGGGGGGGGGGGAAATATCTGGTACAAATATAAAAATAAAGAAAAGACGTTGAAAACTAAGGTGAACCGCCCTTAAGCCACAGATTTAGCGTAGCAATGTTCTAACCACCAGAACCACGATTTTGTGACGAAAATATTTTTTTTCTTTATTTGGTTTAAATGCCTTATGTATGTACATATCTGCAGCTCTGCTTCATGGTAAGTGATTAATGTTTTAACTCTCTCTCTCTCTCTCTCCCGTCTTGGAGGTTTTACTGGAAAATCACTGACCTTGGTGTCCCAATAACCTTATTCCAACTAATGCAGTCAAATAATAGATGTACTTGAACAAAGCCACGTTGCCAGTAATAATGACGCAAAGCTGCCGATGTGTAAGTAAAGTATCGAACATTCGATGTAGTAAAGAGAATGCGAAAAATAACGCAGACTTGAGAGATCCGCTGCCACCAGGACGTATCATTTATGAGTTCTTTAGGTCCGTTTGAGTCACCATCCTTGCCTCGCACAGACTCATGAGTCATTACATGTGTGTTAATGGACGAAGCATAGATCTGCCGACTTGCGTGCAGCAAAAAAAAAAAAACACAAGAAGTAAAAAGATGACATCACATGGACCGTCCTGCACGTTCTAGGACCGAACTCCGTCAATTTTTAAACGATAAAGCCCCGAGCTTCGGGCGCGTGAACGCAGCCTTACTTACGCCTCTCGGCGGGCGGCGCGCGATACAAAGTAAAGGAGTAACTATACCTTGGCTATAAACCGCTGCGCCCGCGAGGGTTACGGGAAGGGGTAAGGGGGTAAAAATATAAACAGCCTACATCCGGCGGCCGCGGAAAAGCCTAAGCACACAAACAGCTTGAAATGTAAAAAAAGTGAGGGGGGCGGTGTTTGGCCAAGTGTGGGCTGTGTTGTACAGTTCCCTGTACTGTACACTAGGCAGTAGCGGCTTTTGAGGTAAAGGCAGAGGGGTTTACACGAGTCTCGCATCCAACCCACGTATTTATTTCCCCCATTAGGGTAAACGTGCAGATCGGAACACTTTTTTCCCGTCGCTCGATGTCCTGTTCTCTGATGGTTGTGGGAAAGGAGTGGGAGGGGAGGGATGATAAATTCGTGAGACCTCGGACAAGGCTTCTGTGATGTGTTGTCCATGATTTTGGGGGGGGGGGGGTTGGGAGACTAGTTTATGAGACGAACAACCCTCGACGTTTATGGCTATAAACTGGCGATTTATTTGCGACTCATTCACCTTTCGGAACGGCCGCTTGGACAAGCGATACAGTTCCAGGAACTTAATGATGTCATGGTAGAATGTCGCGGTAATTGTCTGGGATCGGGATCGACTCGGGAGTGGGAACTCGAGAGAAAGGAGCGAGTACAAAAAAAAAGCGGCAAAGGAATTTCTTTGTCGTCGGGGGAAAAAATTTTAAAGATCGGATCGGAACGATTTTTAACTCAGGGAATCCTGCGACCTTTACACGTCTGACATTCGAAGCATTTGTAACGATGTGTGTTTTGTCACGGAGAGAAATCAAATTGACTGTCGCAATAAATTTGACCACGCACACTGTTAGGCTCCCATGAATTTAAATTTTACCGACTGAAGAATGCCTTGCTGTTTCAGTCGGTTTAGGGGGATGGAGCGTCAAAGAAGTTAATTTTCACAATTTTCGACATAACATTTTCCCCTCGCATACTATCGAAAATCAAGGTTCGACAATCCGGAAATGATACTTTTGTACAGCTTATTACATGACTACATAGTCATAAACTTGCTTATGTTTGTAGCACTGAGGGACGATAGAAAAAAGATACATCTTTCCTGTCTGCCATCAGCGCTCCAAAAATAAGAAAGAGTGTGATTATGTAATTAAGTAAGAAGGTATACAAAAGTGTAATCTACGGATTATCGATCCTTAATTTTCGATAATAAGCGAGGGGAAAAAGTTATGTCGAAAATTGTGAAAATTCACTTCTTTGGCGCTCCATCCACCTTAAGTATTCTTTCCCGTGTGGTGTTAGTCACCATTATCTCCCAACAAGCGGAAATAGCTTATTGCATTATCATTGCTAGGAATCGTGTGTAACAACTTCCGTATGCTTGAAATTGTCGTTCAGAAATTTCACAATATTAAGGCAGATGACCCGTTTTTTTTTTTTGCTCTTAAGAGTAGGCCTACACTCTAAAAAAAATTTGTAAAATTTACATAGCTTTTCTTTGTACTTTTGCAAATCCTTGTAACAGTACAAATATGTTCTTCGTAAAATCATTCGTTTGTAAAGTTACAAAGGTAAAGTTTGTAATACTGCAAATAAATTCCTTGTACTGATACCAATTGTTCGTCCCTGATTTTTTTTCTAAAATAAAAAAAAAATAGGAAAAATTTGTAGTCTACCAAAGTCACAGTTTCACGGAAATTATATAGTTATACAAAATAATATTATGTAGCGTCTGGACTTAGTGAATTTTCATAATGAGTGCATGCTTTAAAATAAAAAATAAAACGTAAGGCTACCACTAAAATTATTGTTTTATATATATATATATATATATATAATAAAAGTTATTTAATACATAAGTTACGTGTCACTATTAAAATAAAACGAGCATTTAACATATGATTTTCTCCTTGTTACAAGTACAACCACAAGGCTATCCTTTGTCATTTTACCAACATATACTTTGTATTTTTTACAAAGAAAATCGTTGTAGTTTTACAAGGAATTTCTTTGGCAACTGGGTTTCCAAAGATTTTCTTTGTGAAATTACAAACATTTTTTTGCAGTGTAACAGATTTAAAAGTGCGTTATATTGACCCCCGAATTTCGAAGCAAGACTTTTGTACCTCAATGTTTCAATGACTTACGTGCACACATTCAGCTCTGCCTCACGGCCATTGGTTGGATGTTTTAAATTTCAACAGCTAGGAGATCTACCCTGTGGTGTCACAGTAACATTATTCTTCTCATTAGCTCAGTCAAGCAGCAAAAATAGCCTCATTGGTACTCACATGCCAATTACAGAACTACAGATCTCCACATAAGTCATTCAAACAAACTGTTGTAAAATTCTGTTCGCGAATATCAGGTTTGCTACAGACTTTCCACAAATAATATTGAACAACTTATCCATCGAGACGTAGTAATTTCAATAGTATTCTTTTGATGTCCGTAAGTTTAGTACACGGTTCGATATTATGTAAGTGTTCAAGTAATGCTTGTTTTTTAACATGGGTAGGTAACAAGCCAATACGCTAGATGCCTTGCAATTTTCCCTTGTACATGCTTTGCTAGCTGTTCAAAGAATTGTCTCCAAAATAATAAGTGTAAATTACTATTTTACAGTTTATGTTGAAAATAGCATGCAAACAATTCTCAACATATGAAGGGTTTAGAAACCAAGGGGTATAAGTGACGTTCATAAATTACATCTTCACTTCTCACACTAACAGTATATTTTATGACAGCTGTTTTTGTAAAACACCACCAAATTTTGTCACACATACCTCTCGGCCACAAAATTATTAACTTTACATTTTAACTACCAAAATACGCATTAAAGTCATGTTTCATGAAAATGAACTTATACCTCTTGCCTTCTAAACCCTACACTCCAAATCTGAATTAGTGAATATTTACTGATTCACGCTGATGGGTAGAGCAGTTTCAACAATTTGAATAAGTGAAAATAGTCACTGTTTAATTAGTGAATATTCACTGATCTCCTTTAAGAGTACTAACTTCTTACAAGTGAATCAGTGAATATTCACTGTATTTTTCAGTTGTTTTCAAATAACTGATTTCACTTATTGAATCAGTGCAAAATTACTGGAAAATCTGTGGACATTCTCTAATTAACTTGTGGGATGTTTGCACTCTTTGTCGGAATCGGTGAAGAGTCACCGATTTCACAATAGTTTCTCAGTGATTCTCTGCTCCTTCCATCGGCGTGAATCAGTGAATATTCACTAATTCATACTTAGAGTGTATTGTTACGAGAGTAAGACGGCCAGGAACGCAGCTGAGGGTGGGAAAACCTGCCGGGGATTTCTGAAAAACATCTCGAGCCCCGACTATAAAGGCTTATTGACAGCCGCCGCAATGAGTGACGTAGTGTTGGCCGTAGGTACGTGAAGGTAGCAGATCCATTTAAAGCCCTAATTACTAAAACTATAGCGCCATTTAGTGCTTAATTAGTGCTTACTGAGTTTCAGAATTAGTGCACCTAAAATACAGACCATTATTAGAGGTACGTCAATTTCGCAAATACATTCCAAGGTCAGGTTGAACGCCATTAATATATACTTCATAATTACGTGCGTGATTAGCTGGCGGCTGTTACGAAACGCATTTGACTACTGCAAGCCAGTAGTAAATAAGGAAATGATTCATAGAGCTATCGCTTGTAATGTTGTAAGCCAATGAATAATCGACTGTATCCAGAGCGTGTACAGGACTGAGCAATCTAGGCTACTGCCAGGTGAATCCGCGAAATTGACGTAGCTCTAACCATTATGCATAGATCTGGTGATTTTCCGTGAAAAGAATTGTGCAACATTTTGTTTCAATACCTCGTGTGCACGTCTACAGCTGAGCTTCATGACCAGTGATTGGCTGGTTTTAACTCTCAACGTCTTGGGGGATCTACCCGCAAATCACATTCGTGTTGTGTCTCAGTAAGCTTATACTCATTGGCACAGTCAAATGAGCCACGTCTCTGCACAAATACACTCTGCCAATAGCCACGAAGCAGAGTAGCAAATGTGAGCGTTATGCATTGATACAAAATGTTGCATAATTCTTTTCAACATAAATCACCAACTCTGACTATGCAGTTATGAAGGAACTGAATTGTGGGTCTGTTAACTACACATCAAATGACCCACAAAAGGATGGACGTAAGCATTTGGTGTTTAATTAGTAGAGACCTGAAAAATTCGCGTTTTCTTTTGGCCCCAAGCTAGAATTTCAGCAACTGTAAGTTCGTGCCATCTTCATAATTGGCCCGTGACTTCTTTAGGCTAGGTCAGCGAACCCACGAATTTTTCCGGTCTCTGTTAATTAGTGCTTCTTGAAAGTGACAGTGAAAAAATTTGTGTTCTCGAATGTTTATACAGAAATTCACCAAAATATGAGGTGTTGGCCTTGCATGTTGGACTTCTCCGGTGTCAGGCACGAGGGTCGTCGACGGCGCCAAGGATCAGTCAGCTCTGGAGGAGACAGGATGTCCAGGAGGACACCGTCAGACCAGTGTCCCGTCTCCTGTGATCGTAGCGCGAGACTTCCGAGAAATGCGTAAGTCTCCATTCCAGTTGGCTTTGGGCATTTTGCATGCATTAGCTTTTGCCGTCAGAGGAAACTGCATGTACCGTGTACGTCTCTTGTGATGTATCAAAAGGGTCCTTATTTTTCTGCAATTAAAATTTTCAATTCTTTGCCAGCAGTATATCGAGAGCAGTGCTGGAGTGGTAGCATTGCTAGATTTAAAAGTAATGTAAAAAGTTTTCTATTGACTAATGTGTTTTATACTGTTAATTAATACTTTGAACACCTGAGCGAGCCAGCTAACTATTAGGCTTACTAACATGTTTACTTGGATGTTAAATTTTCATTAAATTTTTTTCTTTGTTGTTTTTATATTTGGATATGTTTTATATATTGATGTGTGATATTATTTACATTACTTATTTATAATTTAGTGTACTTGTAGTATATAGGAATGACCCACCTCATATCCTTATTTAAAGATTAATCGGGATTTGAAAAGACAATAAAGTGGGTTTCATGAACTATTGGACTTACCAATTCTTCAACCCTTAGATTGCTCCTCTACTGCATATCGCTCATGGTGAGTGTAATTTTAGACAGTTGTTTTATATTAGACAGTTATATTGTATTTTCAGTTTTTTAGACATAACATTCAATCTAATTGTATTATCAAAATTTTCTCTTCGACAAAGCATAGGCTATATTCTTGGTAAACAGCTTGAAATAAATAATAATATAATTTTTAGTTAATTTGTCATGCAGAATCATTGCATCCGTGTAGATCCCCAAGACATGTGAGAATTAAAACATCCAATCACAATGAACCCCTTTTTTTCGTGAAAAGAATTTTGTCGCAGTTTGTTTCAGTGCCTTACGTACACATCTGCTTCGTGGTCAGTGATTGGATATTTTAACTGTCACAAGCCTCGGGGTTCTACCGGCAGTTAACAGACGTGTGGTGTTGCAGGAACGTTATTGTAATGGGCTTAGTTAAATTATATACGGCTCTTCACATAGACACGCTGCCAATAACCATGAAGCAGAACTGCAGATGTGCACGTAAGGCTCTGAAACAAACTGGGACAAAATTATTTTCGCGAAAAAGTGGAGTTCCTAGTCCCAACCAATCACCAGGGCTAGGAAAAATTCGCGAGTTCAATGACCTGCATGCTAGAATCCAATGTCCTATGTATACTCAAGCCCCGTCTATTCGTTCATTGTCTGCTGTCTGAATGAGCAGCAGGTAATGGACAAATGGAGGGGCTTCGGTATACAGAGGATAATGGATTCTAGCATGTTGGTCGTTGAACATGCGAAATATTCCTAGCCCTACCAATCACTTAAAATGAAGTGTAGCTACAGATGTGTACATAAGGTATTGAAACTAAATGGTGCAAAACTAATTTTGCCTAAAAACTCTGGCTCTAGCCATGACGAGTCAGTAGGGTGCGATGTTGCGCATTCAAGCGCGCAGGGGTATAATTACGACTGTACAAATAACCATACACCAGGAGTTCGCAGCTGGTCTGTTTGGGCGCCTGTGACTGCGCAAAAACAACGCGAGGACTTTACGTCTTGCAAAATAATCACACCGCCCCCACCACCTTCCCTAGAGCCATCTCGCTCCCTAGGATGTGAAACCAGCCAATAGCAAGCTAGCTCTTTCCCTGGCCTCCGTCAACACTGGCCTCAAGTTCCCAAACATAACCTCCTTGAGACGATCGGTCAAGAATGGAGTAAGTTACGTATTAGTGGCCACCCTGTGGACGTATTTTACGCTTTCTTGGTCTAGACCAGAGATGAGGGAAAAGTACAGATGGTGCATTAGCAGCCGATACTGAGGCCAAGCTGACTTTGTGTTTATTCAGGTTGCAATATGGCGGAGTGCAATCAGCTGTTCCTGTAGATGTATTGAGAAACGAGGTTATGGTTGGCCAACCCACAATCGCATTATACTCGTTGCTATGATAATAAACACCATTTTTCAGTTGCCAGTATGGCTGATGGGGTCCTCCCCCTTCCGTCTCAAGGCGTCCTTCCCTTCGCCATAGAACATACCCTATGCTCCATCTGTATGTTTCTCTAATCTCTGGTCTAGACTTGCAGAACTGAACAGATCATGTCTCCAGCCGTGAGGATGTCATGGTTCATTTAAACCTATATAAATAGAGACTATCTAATTTCACGTTATTTTCTGACTGCAGGCTAGATTGCAAGCTATTATCCTCTCTTTGTACAATGTCGTGCTTTTAGCGAGCAACACTACTGACCAACAATTATTATTTACATATTGAGAGTGTTAATTGCATATAAAGCTGCCAATTACGTAAACTGACGTCACTAGCGGAAAATGATATATCGCGAAAATGTTTTGTACCAACGTACCCTTGAAAACACTGTGGTTTCTGGACACGTTTATGATTGAGTGAAATACGTACGCACAACGTAGCTATCTGTAGACCAATAATAAATATTAAATATTACAACAGCGGGATTCTTATTGGCTCAGTCAAATGACGAAGCAGCTGCACGTATAAGCTAAATACAGTAGTATTTTGACAAGATGCACTAACGGTGAAACCCATGCCGCGATAAACCATCATCTCTAGACATCACTTAACGAGCAAGAGGCAGATAAATGCCGTCAGTGAATTCTATTCAGTTCTCAAATAACGCGAATTTTTTTAGGTGTAAAATTAATTTAATTACTTGTCTCGAAAACTATTTTACTTCCACAATGAGTTATTAATTGAGTAGTTACTTGCTTCATACAACAATTTTACAAGCGGAAAAACGTTATGTTTCTGTCACCGGAAATAAAAACAACTATGAGAAATACGGTAATTCTTTTTTTTTTTTTTAATGAAGTGAACGAACTCAGTAGGGTGGTAAAATAATAATATTAACTATTATATTATCTTGAACTAAAAGAAGAAAGTAAACGTGAATACAGTTACATACGTGAAAGTGAAACATATGTTCTGTGTGTTCATCATTGCTTGGAATAAATCCATGAAGCTCACGTACTTCTAAACACTGGGATTCGTCTTGCGTACGGATCGAACCATGCACACTAGTTTTTAGCCAACTTCTGCTGTACAACACAATGACTGAACGTCTTACAGTCCTGAACTGTGTCGCAGCGGGTTGAAAGTATTTTTATTTAAGTACTACTACTCAACGTGTGCTCGATACATTTATCTACGGAAAGAAAACACACGTATAACTATGCTTCTCTGTTTTGGTTTTCTAGATATCATGCTTAGAAACATTGTTTCGGGTCACCTCAAAATGTCTAAAAACTGCTTTTTTCAGACTGCTGTTATTTAAAAATATATATTAACTAAAATAGTAGAACAATAATATAGAAGCACGTGCTAGATTTTGCTACTCACTTTCCATAAAAAAAAAAAATAGGGTCACCGCTTAGAGCCCCATAAGAAAAAGCCCACGACTGTAACATTGCAGCAGTTTTTTTTTTTGCTCCCCGCACATAAAGGCGATAGTCACACGAGCCAGTCTATACTCTGTCCACTCTATGGTTGCTGCAGAAATATAAATTTCTAAGGAAATAAATCAAATCACCTTAATTATATCTTGATTTCAAATTAAATTTATTCGATACAAAAATGGTATTGCCATTCACTTAAATGAGTTAGCTGCAACCTTAGAATGGATAGAGTACAGCTCTTATTGCCTGCCTGTTGCCGTACCACAAACGTGCTCGAAGACCTAGAACAGGAGTATATACAGCTCGCCAACTGGCGAGCTATGAGTCAGAGAGGGTTCCCCGCGCGGTGGCTGACGGAGCATGTAACAGATGCTCGAGTGGCTCTCGTACCACCGCCGACGGCAGAGTCGCCCCAAGGGACGAGAGAGAAACTACTCTCCGAATCAATTCGTCCCGCCGATGAGATTAGCGGCAATCCCCCACCCCCCCCCGCCCCAGCCACATCCACCTTCATTCTACTCCTTTTCACTCCTCCCCTCCCGCTAAAACCTTCTTTTGCGAGCCCTCCTCATCATTCTTCCCGCGGGGAAGGGTTTTGTAATCGCAAATATGCTAACGACGTCATCTATCACTTCCCCGCGCGACAAAAGGGGCGTGGTCAAGAGGGGGATCAAGGGGTTCGCCCGGGGGAAGGGTTTTAAGAGGGGAAGGAGGTACTCGGAACACCCCCTGGTCACCCGTCTAACACCCTATCGAACCCACTTCTCCCCCCTCCCATTCCTTTTCCAGCCGGCAGCGTGTATGCCCATTCACGAGGCGGGTCGAAATTGTTTCAAACAAACTACCAGCGCTATTGACGCGGCTCGAAGAAGCACGGTGAGGGCAGGGGTGGAAAAATAAGAGGGGAGGGGGTTAGTGGATCACGTTGCGTGCGTGGAAAGTGGCCAGCGATGTATGAGGACGGGGTAAAGGGGGACAATGGGTGCTCCCACCGGGCTGTTGAAGCGATGATGTATGGCACCATCAATCATTTTTTACCTCCTCCCTTACCACCTTCCTCCCCTCACTCTTCATCATAGTGCTCGGGGCCCAGTCCTGACGGCTGGGATAAACCAGCCCGACCCGCTGATCCGACTGTCTTTCAACTACCCCCCCCCCCCCCCCCCCCCCC
>PNEQ01035972.1:27006-63587 GCA_003012365.1 Medauroidea extradentata | reverse complement strand
TTAGCAGGGTTTGATAACCCCTGCAGTGTTATTCAAGGTTTTAAAACGACGGGAATTAAAAAAAAACCTACAGTATTATCCACTAGAAAAATATTTTGCTGAATGCTACAAAATAATGCATTATTTACACGTACTATTAGAGATGATGGTATATCGCTAACATTTTTTGTGCCAACATACTCTTGAAAACACTGTAGTTTCCTGTGATACGTAAGACTATGTGAAAGACTATGTGATATACGTCTCACACAACGTAACTGTCGGCGGACCAATAATATATATCAAACATTACAATTGCAGGATTCTTATTGGCTTAGTAAAACAGGGCAATAACTCTACGTACAAGCGAAAGCCAGTAACATATTCATAAGTAGGACCATGAACAATTCCCAAGAGGGATTTTGTCCTAGTTTGTTTCATTGCCAAACGTTCACATCTGCAGTTCTGCTTCATAGTAACTGTCACGTGTCTTGAGGTTCTACTTGCAAATTACAGACATATAGCGTTGCAGTAACCTTATTGTGATTGGCAGAGTCAAATGAGGACGTCACTTCACAAAGACACGCTGCCAATAACCATGAAGCAAAGTTACAGGTATGCGCAGGAGGCACTGAAACAAAGTGAGGTAAAATTCTTTTCACGAAAAGTTCACGCGTTGAAACCCAGTAATCAGTCAAGTTTTCCCGCAATAAAATATAATTTCTACGTATTATATGTATGTTTAGATATAATATTAGTTTTAGTAGTTGACCCAGGGTTCATCAGTTGAGATTTCGTACACGGGTAAACGTGCCTTGGTGTTATGTTGGCGTCAATCTGGATACGGTGTACTACATAATTTAGGTAGGTGGGGAGCGGCTGTTTAGTTAATTAAGTTAAGTTTATATTCTATTATATGATGGATGACCATTCGGACACCTTAGACCTCACCGTTAGCATGATGCCGGAGGCTGATAATGGAAGGTTCGGTTAACGACGGACGGCGGAAAGTAGTGGGTCTCAACCCAGGACCCTCCTGGCTAGGTGGTGACGGCTGGAAGGTTTGAAGAAGACAACCCTCGATTCCTCCCAATATATTGCGTTATATTTCTACACTGAAAAAAGAGTATAGTTGCAGGTACCATACTTGTGTTAAAATAGTTTGTTTGTCGTTACTACTCTGGACAGTTCCTTCAACAATCTGGTTTGTAGAAGATACCGTCTAGTGTGTAAAAGTAACAAGGCTCTTTGTTTCTTCTACAGAACAGATTGTAGAAGGAATTGTCCAAAGTAGCACCGACAACCAAACTGCTTTGTTGTCCCTATTCGAACAGAAGTATGCTACCTGCAACTATACTCTTTTTTCAGTGCACACTTCAGTACAGGTGTAGAGAATCGCTGCGGCCCTTGTCTTGTGCTACTGACTTAATTGCACTGTCGTCGTCGCTGATTTGTCCTCCAGGCGAGGCTGGTGACATAACATTGGGTAATATTCCAAACACCAACAACTTAAAATTTTGACTGACCTGCCCTACCCTCGTGAATTTTCATATAAGCGCCTATACATATTATTCGCGCGAGTTATGATTCTGCTGCTTCGTCACAAATTTATAGGAAATCCACAGCAAGTATGTTCACATTTATGTTAGAGATACGAACATTTTGCGACATTATTTGGCAAAAGGCTAGAATTCAAAAGCCTGTACTCACCCGAACACACACTGTGACGTTATTGACTTCAGGCCTAAAAATAAGTAGGGCTCGGTAGTTTTCCCGAAAAGATTTTTGCCCCTCTTTCTGTTTCAGTGATCTTACGTGTACACCTGCATCACAACTTCATTATTATTGGCAGAGTGTTTTTGTGCAGAGTTATTATTCATTTGATTGTGCCAATCAATTCATGGGTAACTGTGACACATCACGTCTGTGATTTGCGGGTTTAACCTCCAGACGTTGTATGTTACGGCAGCCAATCACTGAGCACAAAGCAGAGATGCAGGTGTGCACGTAAGGCACTGAAACAAAGTCCTGCAAAAATCTTTTCGCGAAAACTACCGGTCTCTAAAAATAAGTCATTATTCCTGATTTTCACGTTCTTCTAATTCAACGCATTTTTGCTAGAGGTAGTAGGCCTATAAGTAGAGACCTGAAAAATTCGCGTTTTCACTTGAGCACAAGCTAGAATCCCAACAACTATAACTTTGTATCACTTTCGCAACTGACCTCTGAATTATTTGACGCCTCTTGGAAGTCTCTGAGCCAATAATGGAAATGTAACTAATACACACCTATATCACTTTAACAACAAGCAGCTCATGAGTAGGGCCCGGTAGTTTTCGCGAAAAGATTTTTGCCCCACTTTGTTTCAGTGTCTTACGTGCACACCTGCAGCTCAACTTCATGGCTATTGACAGAGTGTTTTTGTGCAGAGTCGTTATTCATTTGACTGTGCCAATCAGTACATGAATAACTGTTTCACATCACGTCTGTGATTTGCGGGTTTAACCTCCACACGCTGGGTGTTACGGCATCCAATCACTGACCACATAGCAGAGATGCAAGTGCGCACGTAAGGCACTGAAACAAAGTGCTGCAAAAATCTTTTCGCGAAAACTACCGGGCCCTACTAATGAGCTTCTGCTGTCTACTCCAGTTCTTAAATATTCTTGCAGACTAGCTTACATGTCAGTGAACCCGCGATATTTTCCCGTCTCTACCTATAAGTAATTTATTATTTTAAAATGTAAACAATGATCTAGCTTGCGAAAAAAATAACTTTTATTGTGGCGATATAACTACAGGATGTCCAGAATCAACCGCATAATATTCACACCACGAGAATTCTGGGCTAAATTAGAGACGAACATGTTAGTGGTAAAATGTATTACGACATTTCACATGCTCAATGTGGCAACGTAGCACTGTAGTTAGTCCACTCTTGCGCTCCACAGTTATCTTACAGTACGCGCCACGTAAGTTGGCGGGTAACGAGCTGGAATGTGTTGCATATAATATTACTACAGTTTTAAATTTGAATGGCTAATATACATAGGTCGATTTAATGCCAGTATTTATAGGCTACTAGGTGTTTTTGTAGCGGCCTGCTGCTTGAATTACTTGAATATGCCCTTCACTCAGTAGCTGCCACTCGCCATCTAAGCTGGCGCACAGTGTACTTATATTAGTACTAATGTTCTGACTTGCTTGACGTAATATAACTAAAATAATACTTAGCCGTGGAGTGCAACAGAGGACTTTTCCCGTGCTGAGTTGTCACGTTGTGCACGTAAAATGACGTCGTACAAAATTTCGCCACTTATATTTCCGTGATTATGATGTGGTTATTTCTGTACGTGCTGTATTTTTTATTCTTATACAGGACGTACCATAAGTCCGGTTTCATAGGGTAAATAGTTTAATAGTGATCTATAGTGTGTTGGCGTAAGACAAAAGCAGTGTGTTCACTTCCATGTGTCGTTACAACAGAAAATGTTCAAATTGATGGCCATAATGTGCTTAGAACACGCGTATGCGATGGTTCAAATTGGTTTGTACACGATGTAACATGGCCGGTGGGACGCAGTGGCATGCAGCAGTAATGTTGCTATCTACAATAACTTTATTTCATTAAATTCACCTATTTCCTTTTAACTTTCTTTACGAGACCGGACCTTTCCTATGAGACCGAACTTATGAGTCATTCTGTACTGCTCATGTTGCTATACATTACAAGCACCGTAGTTGAACTTTTAGCGCATGTTTACGCGGCAATAAGTCGAGAAAATTAAGAATATAAAAATGGTTTTTGACTAATTGCAGTCTACATATATATTAAAAATTTAAATACTACAGTTGTGCTATTGCGCGAGATGAAAAATAAAATAATTCAACACGTGGGGTGAGACCCAACCTTAATAGAAACATGTTGTGCATTTAAGCTCTGTCGGTGATGTGGCACTCTGTTACTGGAACGAGTTCTACAACGCCATCTCTCACACGTTAGCGGATCGCTTGAGCAAGCATTGGCTTATCTGCGCGTCGGAATAATTTACTGCTTTAATGAGGGCAAGCTATGAGCTGTTAACTCACGCTGTCCTCCAGTGACATCAGTCCTGTTTGAGCCGCCTTCATTAAACAGTGACATAGAAGCTCGTAACCAATGCCGCAGTGATAAGTAATGTCCTAGTATCCTTACTGACTTGTTCTTTCGCGCTACGAATCCAGTGGCGTATCGTGGTTGTGCTCCAAGGCGTGCGGTATTAGCAGCGACTATACGCTTTGAGCAGTTGTGTTGTTGCAGAGACCAAGGTGTATATATTATAAGTACCTTGCCTCTTGTACGCTACTGGCTGTGGAGTGTTCCTGACCATACAAGTCAAATGGTTCCTCAGACAACTCAGTGTTGTGTATACTCACTGCTGGCCACCGCACACCTTGGAACACTCCACGCGACGCCACTGTACGAATAGCTTGCTATTGTTAGCAAACAAATAATACTTTTTTTATAGTTTGAGGGAAACCATCACACATGGACACAGCCAAAAATGTTCTTGTACTTTTACGAAAAAATTCTTTGGAAACTAGTTTCCAAAAAAAATTTGGTGTGCTTACAAACATGTTATAAACGTTATAGGAAATCCTTATAAATTTACACGTATATTTGTGTATTTAAAAAAATGTTTGTATACATAACAAAATAACAGCATATTGGCAAAACTTTCTTGTACGCTTTACAATTGTTTGTAGAGTCACAAATAATTTTTTTAGCAACCAGTTACCAATAACATTTATTTTTGTAAAAGTACAAAATAATTTGTAAAACGCGACATGCAATCGAAAGTTATTTTGTCTCACAGCAAACACTCTGCTCGTAAAAATATATCCCACTAGTCCCCACTTTTGTCTCACATCAAACACTCTCCTCGTAAAAATATATCCCACTAGCCCCCACAGGTGTTTGGAAAAATTTAGACCACTTTAATGACATGCTAAGTTCTTGTTGCAATGCCTAGACTGTTAAATGAATCGCTCATTTGAGAAACAGCGTAAGTCAGTTTTCTACCAAAATGAAGTCTGGATGTTACAATTTTTTACAGAGGCAGTCAATGGTGTTTTCAAATGAACTCATAGTTCATTTCCTTGCTGCACTCGCAAATTAAGCTTAACGTGGTTTCAGTAAAACATACATCAACTTCTCTACACAATTATAACACCAACAACTCATTTTAGTAGAAAATTAACTTACGTTGTTTCTCAAATGACTGATTCAAACACAGTGGCGAAGCATAGACGTGTTTCAAGGCAAGCAGTATGAGATCCTACTATACACTTTGAGCAGGTGATAGTTGTGTTACTGAGACCTAGGTGTATTACTGAGAACTAGTTCCTTGTCTCTTACATACTACTGGCTGAGGAATGTACATGCTGCTACCAGTCAAATGGTTCCACAGACAACCGAGAGTACTGTACAGTCACTGATAATCACTGCTTGCCCTAGAACACTTCACGCTTCGCCACTGTTTAAATATTTTGTTACAAGTTTACAAGTTTATTCTTGTAAAAGTACGCGTTTTTTTTACTGCGTATAATGAGTAGAGGTACGTCAATTTTGCGGATTCATCTGGCAGCAGCCTAGACTTGTCAGTTCTGTACACCCACTGGCCACAATCGATTATCTATTGTCTTATAACCGTACAAGAAGGTAGCAAACGATAGCATTTCGCATATTTCCTTATTTACTACTGGCTTGCAGTAGTCAAACGCGTTTCGTAACATCCGCCAGCAAGTCACAGACATGACAATGAAGTATACATAATTGGCGTTCAACCTGACCTGGAATGTATCTGAGAAATGTACGTACCTCTAGTAACGAGCCTTGATTTTATTCGGTTTTTAAGTCTCGCCGCGACAACGAGGTCATTAGAGACGGAAGCACACAGTTATACGTAAGGACAGACACGGGGAGAGGAATCGACTATGGCCTTTCCGCCTCGAGCGATTTCGGGAAACCAAAATTGTGATGGCCGGAGCCAGGAATCGAACAAGAATACTTCCGAACGCTTTGCGCCACTTCGCTCGGTACTTCAAGACATTTTTGGCGCGTTCTGTTACTGCTGAAGTGCATTGGGATCGCTGATGGCTAGAGACTGTTGATTTTCGCGAAAAGAGTTTTGCCCCAATTTGTTTCAATGCCTTACCTGCGCAACTCCAACTCTGCTTCGTGGCTACTGGGCAGCGTGTCTTTATGAAGAGACTAGTCGCATTTCACTGAGCCAATCACAGTAAGGTTACTGAAACAGCACACGTCTACGATTTGCGGGTGGGACCCCATGACTTGTGGGAGTCAAAACGTCCAATCACTCACTAGGAAGCAGAACTGCAGGTGTGCATAATTGGGCGAATCTCTTTTCGTGAAGATCATCAGTCCCTACTGTTGGTTAGAGATCCAGGAAATGTCGCGGGTGCAACGACCTGCTGGTTAGACTGCACAGTCCTGTGTAGACTTCGTCCTCAGTTTCTTGTTGATTGGTTCTTGCTCCAGTCAGAGGCCACTTGTTCACGTAACAAAGCAGCCTGGAAGTCAGGAAGAGTTTTCATGCAGGTCTGCTATTGGTATCTCAGTCCTCGAGGATGAGTTTAAGTAACCGTGACCACATCACGAAGTAATTAACATGCACAGGAGTTTGAAATCTAACGTCTTCTCAAATGAATTCGCGAAATTTCCTGGTATCTGCTGATGGTCCATCAGTGTCCTTCAGTAGTAACGGGACCATACCAGCAGTCTGTAAATATCTCGTCGTCTTCAGTGAGTTGATAGTTTCGAAACGACTGGCAGTGACATACATTTGTCTGCCACGACGTAAATGTAACCTTAAATTATGAGAGCGTTCGTCAATGCTTTTGGAAGCTTTAAAATATGCAGAAAATGGCTATGGAGAAAATATTAAGTAATGAATAGAGCTGATGATATTTGGTGAAAAGAATTATGCAACATTTAGTTTCAATGCCTCACGTTCACAACAGTAGATATGCTTCATGGTCAGTGATTGTACCCGCAAATCACAGGTGTAGAAGTAACCTCATTCTCATTGGCACAGTCAAATGAGCCACGCCTCTGCAAAAATATACTCTGCCAATAGCCACGAATGAACTACTATCAAGAACGTCACACATAATTATAGCGCGAAGTTTTTCGGGATAAAAATCAACACTGTCATATTCTTACCTCACTCAGACGCGAAATTTATTTATATCTCGAACATTTATTTCCATACATGGTTCCTGTAAATAATTGGTATTATAACTAGAGGCATGCAATTGTCCGGGAGTTAACGTCCTTTAGGCTAGAATTCATGGTCCTATGTATTCTTGAGTCAATTCATTTTCTTCATTAAATGCGTCCCAATCAAACACTGAACTGGGTTGTCTGTGATCGGGCTCTCGTTTCGATGTAATGATATTTGAAGAGACACTGGAAAGTCACGGTGAAAGTTGACTATATTTGTTAGGCTCCAACATGCTCTATATAATACTGAATGTTTTCTATATAGATATTGGGTACAATTTATTTGAAGCATTGCTTTTCTCTTCATCAAACCCAGTTAGAACTGTACAGCTGGAACACACAGCATGTGTGATTTTTGCCCCAAAACTGTTCACACGTGTCATTTATTGGTGACTATGTTAAACATTTTCGCGGTTTTCCAGTGTCTCTATATTTAGTTGTTCTAAAGTCTTCCAGGGTGTGTCTGATAATTCGTCACCCAAACGTGGAGCAACTCGTATGAACAAGTTTTTTGGATTCCGTCTTGTCCTGAAAGGAATTCGTGAAATTTCCCAGTCTACATGTATAGTATATTCTTCTCTGTAAGCAGTAATATTTATTTCGCCAAATTTTCAATTTCCAGGTGTACTACACAAGCCGACATTCACGATTTTATTACTTCCTGTCCTAAAATGTTTGTAGAAGTTTGTCTTGAAAAAATATATAAAAAAATTCAATTAAATTTTAATGTTATATTACCATTTTGAAGTAAATATACTATCATGTAGCAACATAAACTGAATTTCTGAAAGGTTAATTAAATGACAGATGAATAAAATGGTGTTGTGCAGAAGGCATCCAAGCTACAAAAGTATAAAGAACAGACAAAAAAACCAACTCCTAAATTATTAGGCCTATATATTAAAACATTCAGGAGCTGAGCAACTGAAGTCAGAGGCAGGGTATTTGAAAATAAGAATATATTAATTAACAAAATAACAAAAATAGTAATAATTTCTCATGTTCTACTTTTTCAAATGAGGGCTAGTCTCTTTCTGCCATTCAGTTGAATCTCGCCCCAAAGCTAGATTTATAGTACTATGTTGTCCAGAGCTCCAGCAAACTCAGCGGAGTTAGCTGCAAAACCATCCTCAGTGGCCACCAGTGGTCGTTAGCAGTAACGGAACCTAAGGGGTTTTACACAATTAAAAACTTAAGCCGTATGGAGTTGACTTAAGAAGTAAACAGTAGGTTTCGCAAAAATTGCATAAATTCAGCCAAAAGGAACCGACTTTCAGTATTGTATTATTTGCAGTATTACTTTACCAAACGCTACATTTAAAATCAATTTGTAAAATAATAAAGAAATATCAATTGCGAGGCACGTAAACGAAGTTCTTCTAGTATTTGCAATTTAAAATCTTGAATAAAATTGTAAATAACACACACACACATATATATATATATATATTTAAATACCCCGTCTTGTGTGTTTTATAGGTTAAAGCAAGATTGCGGTAAACGAGTGCAATACAAATGGCATCATGGGAATACCAACCTGTACTATGATTGGTCAAACTTAAGATTTCCACTGCATAACTTAATAATTAATAAGTAACAATTCAATAGTGTATGCTTAGGTTCAAGTCAATATGATGGAATGTAATATGGCGCGGTTGAATTTAATCACACAGAGAGATAGGTAGTCAGCATTGGTCTTCACCCATTGGTTTAGCGTGGCCAAGGAAATATTTAAGCTTGGCGTGTTTGAATTGATCCACAACTCAGCTAAAGTCTTCAAGTTAAAAGTCTATCATATTAGGCGGTTCACTTTAAACTAAGCACTTCCCAACAATTTTAATAATAAAAAAAATGTATTTATTGGATTTATACAAATTAAGTTTTGAGAGTTGTGAAATGTTTACACTAGTTTTATGTTACATGGAAGTTTTCGTATTTTAAATAGTAAAGATAGAGACTCACATAAAGTTGTTAGCAGTGCTCAGTGTATTCTGAACAACCTATAGTGATTTTCCACTTAAAAGCCTGTATTTTTTTGACTCGTCTAAAATTCCTAACATACTAATTTTAAAGGGTTTTTCAACTTAGGGACGATTTTTTTCGGTACCTTGAGAGTCATTAAACCGAAAGATTACTGTATGTCGATAGACCCTGAAATGCCTGCAGGTTTTAAGAGACAATCTGGTGGTTGATAAAATGTGTTCAGGAGACTTACAGAACCACAACAGGATATTTAAGGGGGTAACGTCCTAGATTTATTTGATTTACGCTCATCTTCTCGAAACTAATAAGTAGAGCCCGGAAAAATTCGCGTGTTCAGACCAGTAGGCTAGCCTCCAAGAATGTATGTTTTCTCAAGCAGACAGCAGCTGCTCATTAGCTGCTCGCTTCCACGGTCAAATGGGCATGTGATTAGTTATGTTTTGGTTATTGGCTCAGCGACTTGCAGAAGGTGTCAAATAAGTCAAGGGCCAATTGCGAAAGTGACAGGAACGTGCAGTTGCTGGAATTATAGATTGTGTCGGCAAGAAAACGCGAATTTCGCAGGGCCCACTAATCAGGCATTACATGCACTGCTTACTGCAGACAATAACTTCTGATGTGTAACTGAAATTGATTAATAGTTACGTAATCAGTACTTATCATCTCACAAAACACATCAGTAATGATAATAAACAAATTTGACATCCATAATGTTCTTGCCTGGTGTTGTTTTTAAAAAATTAATTTAAAAGTTTTGTTTTACGGTTTTAAGGAGACTACCACCTTAAGAGTGCATTGTAGATAAACGCTGAAAACATCAATTGATTTCTACGCTTTTTTCGAAGCCAATATGTATAAAATACTCTATGACGATCTTAGATAATGGTATTTGCCAACTTTATATGTAAATATTTATCCATTATTACCAATTATTTACGCGTGACCTCTTGCACCACAGTTAAATGCACGAGGTTCCGGCGTTAGAGATTGTGCCTCAGAAGTTCGTAACACTGGAAACAATTTTGTTTAACACATTGGCTAAAACAATTGTCTAGGATTGCTATTGTTTAATATTCGCAAATTGGCTTCAAGAAACCTACAGTTACAGATTAATGCTTTTATCGTTGAATTATGTACTACGCCCTCGTAATATAATCACCTCCAGAAGGCACACGGCTAGTATACATGTAAACATTATATGCAGGAATAAATGCATAGTAATAAAAGGCACTGTAATGTCACGTAATCATTGTATGTCAGGTTGGACGTCAATAACGGGTTCTACAATGTCACCTCTGTGATTGAACTGCAGCTTTATTTAGACAGCAAGCCAGTCATAAATAAAGAGATAATTCGCTAGGGTATCACTTGCTACCCTCTTGTACTGTTATAGGCCAATAAATACTCGACTGTGGCCAGGGTGTTTCACAGTACTTTTACAAAATGGTTTTTTGGAAACCATTTTTTTTGTAGCACTACGAAAATATTTTGTAAAATGTACAAAAATCTTGTACATTTACATATTTCTTTGTAAATTTACAAACATTTTTGTAAATCTACAAACAAATTTTGTATATTTACAGCAAATATCTGGTTCATTTTACAATAGTTGCTTGTAGTGTTTCGAAAAATTTTTTTGGAAACTAGTTTCCAAAAAAATTTTTTGTGAATGTACGAACTGTTTTGTAAAATGTGAAAGGTCTCCTGGGTTTATTTTGTTTCAATTCGAAAAATCTGCTCGTTAGCATTATTTTACTAGTTCCCAAAGTTGTTTACGATATTTGTAACCACTTTAAGAGGTTTCTGACATCTTACTTTTATTATCTGACTGATAATGTTCTGATATGACGTTACAAGAATTTCCTTGTAAATGTACAATTTTTTTTTTTTTTTTTTTTTTTTTTTTTTTTTTTTTTTTTTTTTTTTTTTTTTTTTTTTTTTTTTTTTTTACTGTGCATGACTGAGAAGTATACTGCTGCAAGATGAATACGCGAAATACTCGTACCTCTAATAATACTTACACCACGCGAATCCTCAGTTGAACTGGAGACGAAAATTTCAGCGGCATAATATTGCACGACGACATTTCACGTTCACAATGTGGCAGCACTGCACGCAGAAATTCCCTCTTGAGCTCCACGTGCAGGTATTATTTTATATAGCTTACGTTAAGTCAAGTAAACGTAGACTCATGTTTGGACTGCTCGGTATTTTAAACATTACCCATAATACGCAGGTGAGAACTGTACACAGAGAGCAAATGTTAGCTACTATTAACCATACGTAAGTTTGTATACGACGAAACAAATATTTTTATCCGACTAATTTTTTGCTGGCGGAACAATCTGTGAAAAGCGTAACAAATTAGTTCTGTCGGTCTAACAAAATTCATGTTTAACGGAGATAGACCCTCCTGTTGAGGTAACAATATCAGCCTGGCAACCATATATGGACGGCATTTATATAAAAGGAACCAAGCAACGTATTCTTTAAACCGATAAAAACAGCTTATAAATTGAAGTTGATTGTGTGGTGGTAGTTCAGCACTTTGCAGAAGGTTTTATTGATATAACAACAATTTATAGGTTTGTTATGTTCTTAATGTAGGCCTACGTAAATCAAACTAAAAAAGAATGTAGCTTGGTTCCTTTTTATATAAAAGCCGTCCACATTTGGTTAGTTCTACGTTTACACGGTTGTTTTGCCATAAACGAACCTATACACTGTTAAATCAACCAAGCCGTTTTCTCTGTGTATTAGTAAGATAAGTAAGATATCTGTAGAGAGCAAGAGGGGACTAAGAACAGTGCAGTGTTGCCACACGGTGCAACTAAAACGTCATCGTACAAAATTTTGCCACAACAATTTTCGTCTCCAATTCAACCCAGGACTCGCGTGGTGAGTTTATAACGCTGTTGCGCAGTGGGTTGTGGACATCCTGTATAGAACGAAGACATACACGCTGCTGTCTTGTTATGGACATAGTATAGAGAAACGTAACCTGCTCTCGACCAACCACGCCTCTGTTAGAACGGGGCTTCGTTAAGGAAGAGTAGCGAGATGGCAGGGCGGTGTTTACGTCTGTAATTAAAACACTGGCGCGTAATTGCAGAGCGCGCGAACAAGCCAACCCGAGTGTTCGTGCACGATAATAAAGTCCTTAAATGACGGAAAACTGGCGCAATTAAGAGGCGAGGTAATGACCGCGCGGTTCTACGCTATACGTCTTGGCGCCTTCCAGCCGCGGGAGTAATTGTTCTTGTTGCTCTAAGTCGCTATCTCTTGTAAGACTTACACGTCTCGCTCAAATATTTGTAAACTTAGCACATTGATATACAGGATGTTCCGGGAGTAGACGCCAATAAGGAGGCGGGTAATAGAGGGGTCCAATACCTACCAAATAAACCAAACCTGTATAATCCGATTCGCAACCGTCTGAAATTTATGAAATTTTAAAGAATATTTGGCTGTATTCTAACTTGAACTAAACATTTACTGATGGAGGAACAAGTAATGGTCCATGTGGAACGAAATTTGTATACATCAAAGGTATTTGTGTCGTCACATTTAAAATCACATTTCACGTCACTGAGAGTACAGCTTAGTGGTGTTAAAAAAGGTCTGTGACTTGCTGGTAGAATCCCAAGGCTCGTTAAAGCGACCAATCACTGAGCACGAACCAGAACTGCAGATGTGCACGTAAGTCATTGAAGCTAACTGGTGCAAATTTATTTTTCGCGAAAGCGTCCGATCCTTAGGTATTGTGTGTAGTCATTGCTTAGCTCCGCAGCCTTGGAACACTCAGCGCTACGCCACTGGAGGGCACTCATTACTAGGAACCCCAATTGTTGGTGGGAAGACTTCTGCATCAGTTTGTTTCAGTCCCTCGTGTGCACATCTGCGACTCTGCTTCATGATGGTAAGTGATTGGCTGAATTTAACTATCACCTGTCTTAACGCTTTACTGCGAATCACGGACATGTATTATTCACAGTAACCGTATTCTGGTTGGTAGTGTTAAATGAGAAGCGTCGTTACACAACACACTGTGCCAATAACATGGAAGCTGAACTGCAGAGGTGGAATTAAGACATGGAAACAAGATGGTTCAGAAATATTTTCACAAAAATCAGGGGCCCGGCTCATTAGCAAGACCTTCTATGTATAACCAGGGTTTGTGTGTTCATCTCCGTAAATAACAGTGTAGAGACTTAGTTTTTTTAGGAAAGGTAACATTCTTTTGTTTATAGACTGTGTCATTAAAAGGAATGGTCCGTGTTATGTTTTTTTTTTAAGCTGTTGCCAAATTCGTACTAAATGTATCAACAGTTAGTAAGTTGCGAAATGTGTATTTAACATTTTTTACTAATTTAAGCTCTTTAAAATACTTTTTTTTTAACCCCGAATACAAGGAATTAATTACAAAAATGTAAGTCGTTCTTTCCTGTGGTGATTATGGAGGTGGGTACTGATAACGTCTTGAGTTGTATAGAATAAAATTCAAAAAGTTTTTTTCCCCGCGAAAATAGTAAAGTAACTAAAAAAAAAAAAAAAAAAAAAAAAAAAAAAAAAAAAAAAAAAAAAAAAAAAAAAAAAAAAAAAAAAAAAAAAAAAAAAAAAAAAAAAAAAAAAAAAAATTATTCCGAAACTCAAAAATTTCCATACAAGCCATCGCTTCACTCTAGGCAATTACACGGAAAATAAATACAAATTGGCAGCTACTATGTATTCTGTAAGTATTGACCTAGTCAAATATTTTGTGTGCTGACAACAAAAACCATTTTGTTGACACCAATAAAACACTGCGGTCACCAGTAAGTACATTTGTAAACATATCAGTTTTTTTACATACGCCATGGCGGGCGAATATTTCCGTATTGTAGTAAAGACCATAATATGTAAAAAAAACCGTATGTTTAAATACGAACTCATTGCAAGAATCATTCAAAGATAACAAGTAAATTTGTGTCTACATCAAAATTATTTGGCAGGGTACATTTACTACAACATTTTTCTTAACTTTACTGATAGGTCAAATCTGTAACGTAAGTACTCTAAGACATTAAGTAAAGATTAGATTTTCATTATCTCATTCATTGATTACGATGCGACGTGAAACGCGTGTTCTGTATAGCGGGCGTTCTGAAAATGTGCGTGAAACTTGTGAACTCCTCATAAACACCTCATGAATGTAGTTGCAGCTATCAATGTTGTTGTCGGGACATGTCATTTCGAGCAGTCAACCATGAGTGGCCTCTCTACAAGGCAGCACGTGTAGTTTAAGAGGAGTTCTTCGCGGTGTCAAATTTCCACCTTTGACGCGTGGGAACAGCGTAGCGATAAGAGTCAGTGTCCCACGCTTGACGAGAAGCATATCGCCTCTATTCGCAGCGCGCCAAACTGGCGTGCAAGGTTTCCGTTGTAGTCTTATTACTATGGGACTTTAAGCGGTGGCCCCAAAATTTAATTTTTGAATAGTATGAAGTAAAGACCAACGCATGCCCCTCGTTTTGCACTTTACGAATTCAGGTAATATTTTCGGAGTTACAACAGTCTAAAAACCCCGTTTTAGCCATTTTGAGAGGCCCGGAATATCATGTTTCTAACAAGCGTACTGCATTTTTGAAAAAATAGAAGCATGGTTTCAAGTGTGTGTTCTTTTCGTAGGTAAACTTAATATGAATTACTTTAGCGGTTTCGCGTAAAAATGTATGCGCGTGACACGCTGCAACGCCGTCCATGCGCCAGTCGAGGACTCCTCTTAACAATGTCTCTGTTTTCCCAGCACATATGCCTACCCCGTGGTTATAGCGAGAGCAAGTATAGGGATTTGCCTGTTAAATAATATACGGTAGGACCTAGTGCATTTTTTTCCACGTGAACGCTCTTAAGGTTGGTTCATAATTAAAAAAAACATAAGCACTGATAATATAACATAACAGCAGAAACTGTGTTCGACCAGACGCCATGTACAAAATTAGTTCACAATTAGATTCTTAACGTTGTTTAGCCAATGGAATTTTTTTTTTTATTTCGACGAATCCGAAATATTTCTTGCTGTATAAAAGTTAAACGAAGGCTATTGAAGCATATTTGTAGTGGAATCATATTTGGTGATAACAGTAAACATAGAAACAAAGTTTCTAGAAACTGCACATCGTAAAACATTATTTACAATAGGCCTATAAAAACTTAGTTTTTAACTTTAAAATATTTTGTTCCTAGCTTTGTTTTTCTCTAGTGTTTTTTTAAGGGTTTAAACAAACATGGCGGACATTCACAAAATACTTTGGTTGCTGTCCTATGTGTATGCACAAGAAATAAAATATAAACATTTTTCTATGTCAGCATCTCTATGCACACCACTTTTTTGTTGTTGTAAATTGGTAGCTAAGAATCCAGAGACGTTAGTTCTTGTGCGAACGACCTATGTTCTACGCTTTGTGAAGCCACCTTTAAGTGTGTGCTTGTGGTGGTGTCAGAGACCAACTGCTGGGATGAGGAGCAGAGGTTATCCGGATTGGGAGAGGATGAAGTCGTAGGTAATGAGACAGCGGTCACTTGCAGCAGCTGTAAGCCACACGTCATAGTCCTGGCGGCGTGGTTTTCTTTGAAGAGACGCCTGTTATAAAGACAAACCACGGCCCAGTCATGCCACTCACTACTTTACATTCCCGGCTTCTAAACCGCGTCGCTCCGAGCAACAACGATCCAAGTCACTCCCCGCACCCTAGCTGTTTTTGCTATGTATTTATAGTTTCCTTTTTTAGATCGAGGTGGAGCAACGGTTACACGTTGTACCCGCATTCGGGTTCGATCCCCAACTCTTTCCCTCCTGAGATAGTTTCCCATAGTTTCCAATATCGCTCCAGGCGAATGAATGCTGGGATGTTTCCTATACAAAGACCATGGTCGACTCCTCTCCCAGCTCCTGTCATTGTATCAAGTTGTATCACCCTCTCTAATGACCTCGCTGTTGACGAGACGTAAAGTTCACTAATCTTACCTGTAACACAGTTTATTATTTCTTTTCTTTTTTTTCAGCCAGAGTATTTCCTACTCTTCGGCTGACAATTTATAATAACAATATCAGTTATTAACGTGAATTTTGCGTTTCACCCATAAACAGCGGTATTTAATCGCAACCCCCTCACCCCGGTGCCTCGCGAGAACAAATCTTGCCTCTAGACCACCTTCAGTTAAATGCAGTATGTGTATTTTAACTAAAATTCATTATATGTAGACTTACTGTACAGTTCAAATATAGAATTTTTTTTGTTTTAATTTTTAAGTATGCAGTTAATATGGATATTCACTTTATTCCAGAAAAAGGTTTTCCAGAGGAAATTTCCGACGAACCTATTGGTAGACTACAAATTTTTCCTAAGTTAATTTTTACAAAGAAAATCCTTGTACATTTATAAGCAAATAATTTAACAAGGAAATTTTTGTACATTTACAAAAGTTTGTAAAATCTAAAGAAATTCCTTAAAATTACGATGCAGGAACTGTCGGTATATAAAAGGAATTCTTTTGAAGTATTCCGGACATTGACTTTGTAACCTCACACACGAATTATATTACAAAGAAAATCTTTGTGCGTTACAAGTCGTTGTAAATTTTACAAAAAATTTTTAGAGAGTGTTTGATTGCTATACATGCGGTTGGCCACTCTATGGTGTAAATTTTAATTATTGGTCTACAGCGCACATCAGTTTGCAGTCTAGTCAGGAGCCAGAAAATTACACGAAACTTGCAAGTCTCTAATAATATGATGAGGCCTACATACGGGATGTAATTTTCCGTGTTTGACGCGCGGAAACAAGCGATCAATAAGGTTCAGGTTGCCACACTACACAATTACAGTTTCACCTCTCTTTGCACCGCTCCAAACAAACTTGCATGTAGTGCTTTCCGTTTACGTTTTTTTTTTTTTCAACGGGCCGCGTACCCCACGCTTCAAATGCGTTGCAGTATGTTCGTAAACCGGTAATTTTCTACAAAAATATTACACGTGTGCCTATTGTGTCTACGTATGAAAAGAAAACAAACTTCAGACATGATCGGAACCTCTTTGTTAAGACGACACGCTCATTAAAAACACTGTTTGTAAACCCTCCAACATGGCTAAAAACAGCCTTTTCAGACTTGCGTACTTCAAAATGTACTAACCGGATGTATGTGAAATCTAGATTGCCACCTGCACTGAACTTAGCTGCAGACTTCCCGCCAATAAAATAATATTGTCACCGCTTAGTGTCCCATAGTAAAGACGGTTCGGCGGGAAGCTTGCACGCTAGTTCAGCGCTTGGCTCGTTGAGGCGACGCGGCATTTGATGCTCGCTGCAAGGTCGACCTTACTGCTCCGTCGCTGTTGAGCTTCTCACGCGCGGGTAGGCGGCGCCCTTAAGTGGCGACCCTAAAGTTCGATTAGCGAAAAGCTTTAAGTAAAGTCCAGCTCATGTTTCTAGTGTTGTATTTTACAAATCCAGGAGGTATATTTGTACTTACAGCAGTCTATAAACGCCGTTTTTACCCATTTTGAGGCACCCCAAAAACTCGTTTCTAACAAACGTGCTGTATTTTTAAAAGTATAGAAACATAGTTTCATTTGAGTGTTCATTTCGTAGATAAACATATTGGGAATAAATTTAACGGTTTCACCTCGAGAACAATAAACACGGCATGCTACATCACCGTTCATGCTAAGAGAAGCATTAGAGACAACAGTATTTGGTGTAAATTAATTATTATCTTTAGGTATAATGATTTCCTTGAGAAGAAATATGTATATTATATCTGCAGAATATAAATTTTGTTCAACCTTAAGTCTCAATTAAAATTTTTCAAGCACATCTAGGCTTAAATCAAGTACGTAATTATTTAATGGCATCACAATTTTTCGTTTAAATACTGTATGTTTTAAGCTAAGTTTTCGTTGTGGCAAAGCTAATTTGCAATGGTTAAAAGTTAAATAAAACTATTCATTGGCACCAATAAAATGTACAGAAATGCGCACGCTCAGTTCGTCATATGTTTATTAAATCAAAACATCTTTGTTCTCAATTATTCATACAAATTTAATCATACCTGGTTGATTTTATTGTAATTTCAAAGCGCATTTTCTTTTGGGAAGATGATATATCCGGTGAAAGAGGCAAGACATTGTCATGCAGACAAGAAGAGTGTAAGAGAAATTATATGTTCCAATATCTTCACTTTCTCTCTCTCTCTCTCTCTCTCACACTCTCTCTATCTCTCTCTCTCTCTTTGTCTCAGTATTTCACAGTTTCTTGATGTAATAATAGGCTGTCGACGTACTTGGAACGCAACGTGTATGACAAATGAAAACGACCCACTCCCTTAAAACAAAAATAGAATCGTCAGTTATAACCATGATGAACAATAAAACTGTACAGTGATATGCAAATGGGAGAACGTAAAAACCGTACAAACATGCAAATATCGATTACTAGAGGTAATTGTCGTATGTGGAAGTGGTAGGTGGAACCAAAAGAAGAAATATAAATTCTGATAGGTTGTGCCGTGATTTCTTAGACAACAAGAGTGGTTAGGTGTTCTTCGGCTGCAGGGGAATATTCGCTTACAGCGATTCTAATATTAGATATTCATATTTATGTATCCGTACGGAATAGTGTTTGTCATATAGTCGTTATTGGCGACTACACCATCTTCTCGTGAATTTTTTTGTATCTCGAATAGTGAACTGACCTAACTACAGAAAATCCAAACCAAAAAATTTACTGAAATGAAATAATTCACACTGAAATTGATGAAACTCATTGAAACACAAAGTTTGTTAATTTGTTAAACCTGACAGAGCAGTACAAACTACAGAGTATAAAACCAAGGTATGTCAACTCTTCCAGTCAGTGTGAAGCTCTAGTAAAATTACAATTGCTTTCAGCGTTGCCAAATAGAAAACTGCGACCTTGTACTTAGCTATGGCTGGAGTGTTAGGATCTAATCCTCTAACAGTCGTAATATTCCATGGTGAAAAAATTATGTTGCCTACCAGCAGCATAACGAAGAAAACAAAGGAAATGACAAAATTTCGAGTTGACTCGCTGAAATATTTTGAAATCCAGTACGTAAACACTAGTAACTGATTTTTGGTAAAACTAATTTTACACCCACATGTTACAACTCTACGTGTACGTCTACAGTGCTTCATGGTCTGTGATTGGGTGTTTTTAATTCTTACGTATCTTGGGGTTCAAACGCAAATCACAGACGCGTGGTATCTCAGTTACTTTATTCCCGTTAGTACAGTCAATTAAAGGCGTGGTTCGTCTGTTTGCAACGTCTTTTTTTTTTAATTTTATTACCTGTATCAAATTTTTTTTTTTCTTATTTTAGACATAAATTGTGATCAAATCTTCCTCTAAGGAAATTTGTGTATCTCTTATAGTTTTTGCGTAATGAGTCGTAAACGTCAAAAATTGCACTTTACGGTTTTATGCACGCCACAAAAACCAACTGACATACCACACCGAAAAAATTCACAGTGTATAACAATGTTGTACGGTATGACATGATACACATAAATGCAAAAAATATTTTTTTGTGTTTAGTAAAAAATACTGAATTTTAAAGTTAAAATTTCAAAATTTCATAAATTTTTTAAAAATACAAAAATTTTTATGTTTTTGTTTTTATATATGTTAAATAATAGGCTACAACATTGTTATACACTGTGAATTGTTTCAGTTTGGTATGTCAGTTGGTTTTTGTGGCGTGCATAAAACCGTAAAGTGCAATTTTTGACGTTTACGACTCATTACGCAAAAACTATAAGAGATACACAAATTTCCTAAGAGGAAGATTTGATCACAATTTATGTCTAAAATAAGAAAAAAATATCTGGTACAAATATAAAAACAAAAAAGTCGTTAAAAACTGAGGTGTACCGCGCCCTTAAGCGACACCTTTGTACAAAAGCACGCTGCCGATGATAACTATGCAGCAGAGCTATGTAACTTAGAACGTGTTTTCCTACATTCATAATCTGCAATTCAGAACATTGTTTTCCTAGCGGTAACTATCATATTAATTAGGCAACCGAAATTAGATGATTGCAGTTATAGATATTAATGTTGCTCAGTTTAATGACGTTTTTAATGTGCGTATAAATTGAGGAAACTTTTATTATCAACAGGTCTTGTATTTGGCAAAATGTATACAAAAATATTTTCGTAATAAAAATGTGATTAACCTTATGTACACCGACTTGGTCCAGTGCCTTACATGCAAAATTATTTTCACAAAAAACAAATTGGTTCTATTAATGACTCTTTCTAAGGAAATGTTTACTACATAACGTAAAATAAGGTCATGGCCTTTCAACTGGTATGCTACCCAGCAATGAACACCTTTAACTGCCAAAATCAGCAGATTTATTAAAATGAAGGAAAGCAAACAGACGTCGCCCAGTTAATTTCTAAACAATGACAAAACTTAGGTTTAATCGGTATATTAGTTGTTGCTCTCAAATAATCTGACGAGAAACTATACAAATTGGGACGTTGGATAACGAAAGAACTTTTTGTGTAACTTACTTCTAGAGTTTACTCCAAAAGCATTTCTACTCTATATAGGAAACTATATAGATAAAACATTTGTTGGAAAAGCATTTACTGTATTTTATACGCAGCAAAAAAATTTTTGTACTTTCACAAAAAAAATTGGAAACTAGTTTCCAAAGAATCGTTTAGTAAGTTTGCAAAAATATTGTTAACTTTACAGGAAATGCTTGTAAATATACAACTATGTCTGTCGTATGTACATAGGCATATATATATATATATATACACACACACGCACGAATTATAAGAAAGTACATTTGCAAATAAATTCTTGTACAATTTACAACGATTTGTTTGAAGTGTCTTAAATTTTTTTGCCAACCAGTTTCCTCGAACTATTTTTTTGTAAAATTAAAAAGTATTTTGTAAAATGTGACAGGCCGTTGAAGGTTATTTTGCCTCACATCAAACACTCAGCTCATATAAAATACATCCCACTAATTCTCACAGGTATTTTGAAAATTTAGACTACTTTAATGAATAGCGACATTCTTGTTGTAGTGCCTGGACATAAAAAAAATATGCTGACATTAATTTACAAGCAATTTCTTGTAAAAGTACAATTTGTTTTACTGTGTACATAGGTTTAATCGTATTATATCAATAAAATATATGTGTATTCATTTTTGTCAAAACATAGCCTACCGATAATATTTTTTTATAACTGGTACATAAATTAAACATGGTCAAATTCAGCAACATTATTATTTATAATTACATATATGATTGTGGTTGCCTAGTGAATCTGGTGTTTTTTTTTTTAATATACAGCTTATGCTGAAGTCCACAGCTGAAAGATGTTTCCACAATTCTTTTGTCAAATGGAACTGATGGATCATTGTAACTGTAGTCAGTTTGTTAATTTATTAATTAATTTACTTTCATTAATAGCAACTGCTGTAAAAAAAACACGTTCTGTTATTGCCGATGAATGTGAGAAACTGAGGAAACCTTAAACACATTTTTACAAATTTGGAAACATATTTTCTCCCACGACATTTGTCATTTTGAAAACACAAATCTAAAATGTTTCATAGTCTTCCATTTGTGGGGCGAGTCGACAAAGGTTTGGGCAAACTGCCATTCTCTTTATCTAAATCTTCATAACTAGTTTCCTAAAGTTCTATATTAGGAAAGTGGCATGTTGCTCCTACAATTGTCAGATTTTAAATTCAATGGGGATCAGCGTGGATAAATTTGTAAACACCGGATAGCGGAAACCAATTTTTTCCCCTTGTATGCGAAATTCTGTGCAAAATGACACAAACTTGACCTTAGACGACTTAAACCTTCTCTTAACTTCTCTGTTAAGTTGATGTTCCAATAAAAATGACTCTACTCTAGATCATAGATAAATATTCTCCTCACTCAAGAAATGCCGTTTGTATTATGGGTTCATTGCATTGATGAAAGTACTGATATATTCCGACTTCATGTAACACTTCGGTATCATATTTAGTTGATCATCTAAAATAGAACTGTGAAGCATTTATGTTGTAGCCTACCTTAAGGATTGTGCTATTCCGAAGTCGATCGAAAGGTTAAAAATACTTTTCTTAAATAGAGACTCCAATTATAACCTTTGTCATAAAAGTACACGATTTAAGGCCTTGTTACGGAGTTTTGCAGTGATTTCGAAAATATTTTTTTTATTGCTACCTAATACTCATATCAAAATTTCGCTGCACAGTTTTGACACTTATATGTTATAATTTGTAGCTGAATTTTTTTGTAGAATTATACTGAACGGTTTTTTAGATTTCATTACCCAAAGTATCACGTTTTTCGTCGTGAAAATAAGCAAAAATGAAGGAAATTATTTTTTTGCTGGCGAATGGTACATTATTAAAAAAAAAAAAAAAAAAAACTCGCCCATGGTATTGTGCATCGTGTGATTGCACATTGACTCAATTTTTTCAAAACTTTTGGTGAAAAAATATTTGAGTTATTGGCACCAGTCTGAAAAAAACTCGGGAACAAGCCCTTAAATGCAAGTACATAGCCTACGTAGGCAACTCCAGATAACGCTAGAGTCAATACTAAAGTGCACACAGTGACCTCGCCGTTGACGGGACGTAAAGCACAACCCCCTCACCTTTAGGTGATATAAAGGGGAGGGTGATCACCCCTATCGTCCCTCGCCTCCTTCCTTCCCGGGGACTCTTAGAAATACACGTGCTGTCACGTAGCTATAGTGTAAACTATGTTAGTTAATGTCTGTCTCGTATGATTGTTATTTTTTTTTGTGTTATATTGATGTAAAATGTTTGCAAACCGGCCTTTGACTGAACTGTAAGTGGATAAACAAATAATAAATAAATAAACCTAGCCACGCAACAACGTAACAGGTTTTTAGGATATGTTTTTAGGAAGGGTGGGGGGAGGGGGGGGTTGGAGGCAAAATTTCTGCTGGAGAACTTCTAGTAATACAAATATGTTGCAGAGAAAAAATATTATACAATATAATAAAATTATTTAAAAATTTATAATAAACTAGCAGATTTTACAACCCCCTAACGAAGTGGTGCCTACCCCTTAACAGTGGGATGAATCCGAATCCTCCTTATGAATGTTGTAGCAACATTTCCTTATAAAATAATTTTGCTGGCAGTCCAAGTTAAAAGCGGTGCGTTCGGGAGCCCTGCCGCGGGAAAATTTTGATTTTTAGGTGCGGAATGGTGCTATGTAAGAACTTTTTTTAACCTAAACAAACAATATGTAGCAGGTAAAAATTGGAATATTTTAAGAGATATTTTCATCTGTGAAACACTTTCTTCTTTACTTTTGCGATCACTTTTCGGACATAACGTCTTAGGCTTAACAAAAACCGGTAATGATTTGTTGGGCGGCTACAGCCCTTTGAGCACCTACCCCCTTGAGTACGACCTAGCTGACCTAGCAGCCGCGTGGTTGCCGCTGTGGGTGGTCACTTACGCCCTTGTTGCGTCCGGGACGGTCGTCCCGCCAGGCTTGGGGAAGGCAGGCTATATGGATGGGCTTGCCGCCGCGGGAGGGGGCGGAGTTTCAGGGGTCAGTGGGCAGGGCCAAGAGCGCCGCGCAACATGGTGGACCTATGTGGGGGGAGGGGAAGGGTGTTGAGCGGCTGGGAGGGGGCACAACCCCCTACCTAGGCGGAGAAGGGGGAATTAACCACCCGCGCCGGAGGAACCCAACACACTGCATAGTTCAGAGTCTACCTTTATGTTTGTCCAGTTTTATTTACAGAAATGTACCATATAATATATTGTATATAAGTTATATAAATAATAATAATAATAATAATATCGTCTTTATTTGGCGCAGTTAAGACATACTTGCCTTCTCTTACACTGAGCCATTCAACTATCTACTACAAACACAGTACATAGCTAATAATTCTGAAATTACAAATTTAACAGTATACTAAAATATATGTAGGGGAATTTTTTTTAAAGTGGGCAATTTAAAAACTGATATGATTCGTCAATACAATGCGACCCAGCACTCAAGACCACTGAGTTGAAAGCAAAAGGCATTATAAGTAATTGCAGGAAAACTTTCAATAGTGAAAAAAAAAGTAGTTGGCAGAGAAAAGAAAACAAAACCCTGCAAGACCCCTTAATTAATACAACATATATTAAAAAAATTAATAAGATTACATTTAGCCCACGTTTTCAGTAGAAATAGAGTAAACCCTACTTAGGTGCCAGGCACAAGAGACCTCAGAAACACAATAGACACATTTGATACCCAATGGAACAGAAAAATTGCCAAGAATATGTTAATCCAAAAGTGATAGTTTAACATTAAAGGGGAAAAAATATTCACATTACATAACAATTATACAAGAAAAATAGAAGACAATATAAGAACATGTTCAATTCACACACACACACACACATTCATTCGATCACACATTCACAGTGTTTTCCTTTCCAGACCCCGGCTATGCAGTAGCGAGCCCTGCATCAACATCTTTTTAAACAGAGAGTAAGAGCCAATGCTACGAATGTTTTGGTCCGGCTCATTCCAGCTCCTAGCTGCAGAAACACTGAAGGAATTGGAGAAATAATTAGTTTTGTGTATTGGAATTAAAAGCTTGTTATCTGATTTTGATCGAGTGGCTAAGTCATGAGCGAAAGAGAGATAATTCAGGCGATTTCGTAAATATTCAGGAGTGTTTTCTCGCAGAACTCTGTTCACGAGCAGTAGTGTATGTACTTTCCTTCTGTCGCGCAATTTTAACCAACACAGTTTCTTATACGACTCACTAAGATGATCTCTGGAGCTAAGTTTAAAAATAAAACATACACACGAGTTCTGCAGTCTTTGGAACCGCGTATTTAAATGGTCTGCAAGGTCGCCGTACACTACGTCACAATAATCAATAATGGGAAGTACAAGTGACTGCATCAGCAGCGTCTTGATTCGTTTCGGTAAAATATTCGCAAATCGCATAATAGAATGAAGCGTTCTATATACCTTACTGCAAACGTAAGAAGTGTGAGCAGCCCATGATAGATTTTCATCAATTATTACACCTAGGTTTTTTACACTATTACTAATATTAATAACTGTCCCTTTAAGTATAATGGCAGGTAAAGTAACAAACACTAGAGCAGATAAAAAGACCCTGCGGCAGAAATTTCAAGCAAACCATTCCATAACTACGCGATTTCGTGTGTACTACGTGAACTATCGTGTCCAAAACATTCATTGAGGCGGAAAAAAAATGGCGTAGACAAACGTTTCAAAATTACAATTTTAAATTTACCACCATGTCGAAGAAAGAAATGCTTCTGTGGAATTTTCTAAGTCTTTCATATAGAAAAATTTAGCCATGCTGTGATTTTTAAAATATAAACTTATACCACTTCGAGGACAAGTAAAAATGTGTAACATTCAATTTTTTTTTCGAGAGATATCAGCAAGTTTTCTCTCTCTCCTTTATTTCTTTTTTTTTTATTTTTTTTTGCTGAAGTATGTGTAACAAATGAATTTTTATCGAAAATAGTGTGGTAAGTATAAAATCCTAACTCACATTTTAATAACAATTAAAATACACCCTTTGTCCGTAGTTTCTATAACATTAATTATAGTTCGCATGGACGGGGTAGTTGATTATATGACAGTGATTCTTATAGATTCCAAGTAGGAGACAAAACTAACGACATGGTGAAGATGAAATGGACTTTAGTAACAGTGCTAAGACAGTGATGTATGAATGCTGTGGATTTTAAAATAAAAATGTTACTGAACCACATTTAAAAGTAAATTTTGTAATTTAGCATAAATTAAATGCTGGCAATGAAGTTTACCGTTTTTTACTGATTGCAAACATAGTAACAGTACAGAGGAACGTCGAAATTAGAAGACAAATTTGTAGACTTTAATAATTTAACATTTAAAAATGTGTACTTTGTGACAGTTCGGCTGTATTATTTTTACATGAGCAATTTTTTTTTTATTTTGTGTGTTCTGAGAACTACGCAAAGAAAATTTGATTTTATGCTGTGAATATAAGATAAATTTATGAAAAGCATTTTGAGAATACAAAAGACCTAAATATAAAATAATAAACCGTTTTTGGCTTCGGCTGTATTAACGTGATTCTCACGATGAAAGATAAATACAAATACTTAAGGCGGAATTTTTGAATATTTTCTAAATAAGTGTTATAAATTTTCTTAAAATAAATCTTCTCTTATGTTTGCCAAACTCTGCTTTCGTTTTAGAAATTTATTTTCGATTGTGGCAACTAGTTATCTGGCAATAAAGTTAAGCTTTTCTCAATATTTTTTGTTGACAGTGTGAATGTGAAATTAAGAAAATGTAGTATGCTGTTACCTGATGGCTTGAGGTAGAAACACATTCGATGCTCTCATAGTGTACTAAAAAAAAAAAGCGCAGTGAAAAGGCACTGAGTAGATGCTTGTAGTGTTGGTTTGTAGGTTCTATCGGGGTCTTCTCACAAACAAAGTTTATTCTTAGAGACACTGGAAAATCGCGAAAATGTTTATCATAGTCTCCAGTAAACTATAGTATATTAACCGTGACACGTGTGAACAGTTTTGTGGCGAATCACACACGCTGTGTGTTCAAGATGTACAGTTCTAACTGGGTCTGTTGAAGAGAGAAACAATTCTTCAAATAAACTATAGCCAATATATATACAAAACATTCAGTGTTATATACAGCATGTTGATACCTAGCAAATAGTGAACTATTCCCGCGATTTTCCAGTGTCACTATTTATTCTACTAGAGGTTATGAAGCTCCGTGTTATTACACTGTAAAAAAACGTCCTAAAGTGTTTAGGAAGTAATTAACCTGAATATGAAAACTTTTACACATGTTACAATACAAGTCTGGTAACTTTAATACCAATAGGCTACATTTGACTGTTGTATATAAAAGTTTAAGAGTGCTAAAACGAATGTATGGGAAACAATTCTATATGCCATAACGACTTTCTTAGTACTCCTATACACATGTGTTGCAAATTTACAAACTATTTTTAGAGCGTAGTTCGGCAAGGACAAATGTCACAGCTATAGTTGCTCTAAGAGGCGTAAATGAGGTAGTTATTTCCGGTTTGAAAAGTTTCCTAACAGTAAAAATTAATTTATTATTTTTAAATTGATAATTAAAAGCAGTGTTTTTGTTTTGTTTTTCAGTAAAAAAATATCTACAAGTTTGATATTTTCCAGCCTGTAGCGTAGCAAACGTTAACTCTATTTCCATTTGTAATGTTACATGCCTGCAAATTCCAGTGCAACCATCTGCGAACATCACACCTTGAAAAACTTGTTCATAAGAAATTTAAACATCTTCATAACCTACAGCAGAATTAACCTTACCACATAGGACAGCTGCCTCGACCACTTATATGTTAAACAACATAATTTGATTATAACACGAACAAAAACCTTTCTTAAAATCGTATTCTTAGTTCAATTGCTCCATTACGTACACACTATGTTAGGTATTAGTTATTTTAAGTTTATATTTGTTTATATATCGTTACGGATTTTATCTGAGTTATCGTGCTAGATTTGTAGACGTTGATTGGGAGTATATTTTCCTCTTACGAAAAAAAAAATTAGCTCAGCAAGTTTTCCCATGGTGGCACTTCAAAGTAAAAATTTGCACGTTTTAAGTTCTTATAAGCCGCAAAAACCAATGAACATAAGTCTATTAAATACTCACACTGCAACTAATTGTCACGGGCTATTACTTGACATGGTTTAAAAAATCATTACAAAATATTTTTGTATTAAAAAAGAGGTACAAAATTCAAAATTTCAGAATATTTTTTTATAATACAAACAGGTTCTATAAATGACCATTCCTCAGCATCGAGGTCTTCAGCGCTGGTGAGGGGTGACAAGAGGTGAGTATGGAGCAACGCCGGAATGAAGGGGCGGGGGAAACGGGAGGTCCCCGAAAAAAAAAAAAACCACCGACCAGCGGCATCGTCCGGCACGATTCCCACATGCGAAAATCCGCGGACCGACCCCACCAGGAATCGAACCCGGATCGCCTTGTTGGAAGACGGATGCTCTGACCATTCAGCGACCGCGGCCCTCAAAATTAAGTAATGAAAATTACTGACAAGAAATCTAACATAAAATTAATAAATCTTAAGTGAATGTGTTGGTATTGCATCATTTCTAACCGTCGGGGAGGGGGGTAATGAACTTGTAAACACGTAAAAAAGACGGACGTTAATTCCCAAGCCAGGTGAGAAATCGACTGGCCCAATCCCCCAGAGAGAGAGAGAGAGAGAGAGAGAGAGAGAGAGAGAGAGATACGATGGCGTTTGTCGGAGATGTCCGCTGTCTAATTAAGCGAAGCACTCACTTGAGGCGTTAGAGTGGTATACGTTGTTAGCTGCGTCACAGGTGTCGCATCAGTCACGGCCGCCAACCCTGGCCAATTACAACTGCCTGTGGCCGCCTACTCGCTGCTGTCCCGGCACACGAATCAATTACAGCGCCACGCGATATATCCTACCAGCTTCCACTTAAGTGCACCGCCTTCCGCGTTAGAGGATGTATAGCCAGTGATTTTTGGTGAAAAGAATTCTGCAACATTTTGTTTCAAACCTCAGGTACACATCTGCACTTCTGCTTCATGATCAGTGATTGGCTGTTTTTAACTCTAACGTCTTGGGGATCTACACGCTAATCACAGACGTGTGATGTTGCAGTAACGTTATTATAATTGGCACAGTCGAGTGACTGACACCTCTGTACAAATACACTCTGCCAATAGCCACGAAGCAGAGGTACAGATGTGAACATGATGCATTGACACAAAATGTTGCATAATTCTTTTCACCAGAAATCACCCTCTCTAAGGATCAGAAATGACGGGGACATAAGGTCGACCTTGAAGCGCGCATCAAATGCCGCAACGTCTCAACGACCCAAGCGCCGAACTAGCGTGCAAGCTTTCCGCCGAACCGTTTTACTACGGGACACTAAGCGTTGATCATATTATTTTATTGGTGAAAAGTATGAAGCAAAGTCATGTGCACCTGGCATAATGAGTTTCACATACATCCGATTAGTATATTTTTAAGTATAATGGTTTGAATATGCTTTTTTTATACTCTGTTTAAAGTCTTAGAAGCAGTTATATTAACGAGCATGGTTTGTGAACAATGAAGCTGGATTCACAATCACCACTTAGCGTACACGCGTACGTACGTGTAAAAGTAGAAACACCGATTGTAGCCTACATGCTAGCATTCACATCCTCGCGTAGCGTACGTACGTAATAGAGTTGATCAACTTTCTACTTCGTACGTACGTACACTAAGTGGTGGTTGTGAATGCAGCACGCGTACACGTAAGATTCAATTAAATATTAATTTATATTGAGAAATCGTACATCTTGTTGTCACAAATAATTAAATTCGTTACGAAAAATAAAAATAAATTACGACAATGTATTACCGACATTTTGTAATCAAATAAACATTTTCCGTGCACGTGTAGATTAAATTTTGTTGTGAATCCAATCTCTAATACTTAAAGGGCGCGGTCTACCGCAATTTTCACCATAATAATTTTATTTTTTATTGTACCAGATAATTTTTGCACCTGACGCATGAACGGTGTTGTAGTGTGCCGCGCCTATTCTATTCTATTCTAAGCTTCTTAACTTATTCACAATACGTTTATCTACGAAAAGAACACCCAGTTCAAACTATGCTTCTATCATTTTAAAAATGCAACATGGTTATAAGAAACATGTTTTTAGGGCCACTCAAAATGGCTCAAAACTTTTTTTTTTTAGGTTGCCGTAACTGGAAAAATACTACCCGGATTCGTAAAACTCGATCAACGTTAGAAGCATGCTTTGGTCCTTACTACAAACTTTCCTCAAAAATATTCTAGGGTCGCCGCTTTAATTCCCATAGGTAGAGGCACGATTATTTCGCGTATTGATTAGAGGTCAGGTTGAACGTCAACAACGTATACTTCACTGTCATCACTGTGATCGGACAACAGTAGTTATGAAGCACATTTGACGATTGCAAACCAGTAAGGAATAAGGAAATAAATAGTTGTGAACTCACGTGGTCCACTCTTGTACGCTAAGAAGCCAATGAATACTCGACTGTGGCCAGTGCGTGTATAGGACTGAGAAGTCTAAGCTGCTACCAGATGAATACGCGAAATAATCGTGCCTCTACCCATAGGAAAATGAGTAGTACGAAAACACTGCACGCCAGTTTGGCGAGCCGCGAATAGAAGCGATGTTGTTACCGTCGAGTGTGGAAAGTTGAACCTTATCGCTTCACTGTCCCCGCGCATTAAACGTGGAAAACTACACCCGGTACATAGCCCTCTTAATACACCACGTACATTGGAAGCATTATTTCAATGCCTTCAATATTAACAAAGCCTTTTTCAGACGGTTGTTCCTCAATACTTATATACCGGATTTGTTCGAAATAAAAGTATATGCTTACATTGGAATTTGCTACAGTGACGGGTTCAATAAAATTATAGGATCACCGCAAGTCTGTGGTGTTTGGTAAAGTGGTATGTCAAAAAATGGTGTTTTGTGTAAATCTAAAAAGAAAGTTTGAAGTTATACTGTGTATAATGGATACGGTCCCATGTTTTTCGCCCCACTTTGTTTCAGTGTCTTACGTGCACATCTGCGAATGTTCTTCATGGTTTTTGGCAGCGTGTCTGTAATGAAGAGCCGTATCTCATTTGACTGAGCTAAATACAATAACGTTCCTGCAACAACACACGTCTGTGATTTGCCGGTAGAATCCCAAGGCTCGTGACAGTTAAAATATACACTAAACACGAAGCAGAACTGCAGATGTGCACGTAAGTCACTGAAACAAAGTGTGGCAAAATGCCTTTCGCGAAAGTTAGGGGTCCTTAATAATGGATCATACGGTCATCCAAATTTGCTTTTTTACCTTCTCGTAACCCTTATGGCCTTTCACCCAGACCTAGAAAATAACACGTAGGCCTATAATGTGCTCCCGTACTTAACACAATTTTCTCGTTTTACCCGAACACCACTATTTATTACAGCGTAAAAAAAAAAAGTATTTGCGTGACATACTTGAGACACTGGAAAATCGCGAAAATGTTTAGCATAGTCTTCAATAAACTATAGTACATTGACCGTCACACGTGTGAACAGTTCTGTGTGTTCAAGCTGTACGGTTCTAACTGGGCCTGTTAAGAGAGAAATAATGCTTCAAATAAACTATAGCCAATATAGATACAAAACATTCTGTGTTATATACAGCATGTTGGAACCTAGCAAATAGTGAACTATTCCCGCGATTTTCCAGTGTCTCTATAGACATGCTACATCGCCGTCTATACGCCAGCCACACAGAACTGTTCGCAGAGTAGACTGTACCTGCCTACTACGTTATCCTCACTACAACTAGTAGGTCTAGACAGCGGCTCGACGGTAGCGCGGAGTCGTGACGCGTCAGCGGCATACCCTCGACGAGACGCGGCACGACGTCGAAGAGAAGGCGGTCCCAGGGAGGGCAGACGCTGCGGCGAGGCTATCTGTGTTTTATGTGCTTGGTTTAGGAAGCAGCAGGTGGGCCCCTTTCATATCTCGCCGCGGGGACATTTATACACAGCTCACAACTTTGTGAGGGGGGGTGAGGAGGGATCGTATCACCGGCGGCCATCTCTCTCTGGTTGAGGCCCGCGGCGTGCAGGAAGATGCCCCTCGCGAGTTCAGCGTCAGCACGCGAAGAACCCTTGTCGTAACTCTGGCATCTACTCTCCCGATCCTACACACCCCTCCCCCTGCGAGAAAACCCACGGACAACCAAATAACGTTTTTAAAAGAAAGACCACACACGTAAGTCGCATTCGTGCACCGCGAAGGCGCTTCGAATATGTCGGCGTTCCTTCCGGTGTACAGTCACAACACGCTTAACGAACGTACGGTATTAGTCAGCGATTTCTGGTGAAAATAATTATGCAACAATTTGTTTCAATGCCTTATGTGTACATCTGTGTCTCTGCTTCATGGTCAGTGATTGGAAGTTTTTAAGTTTCGGCGTCTCGGGGTCCTACCTGCATATCACGGACGTGTTGTGTCGCGGTAACATTGTTCTGATTGCCACAGTCAAATGGGCCACGCCCCTGCCCTATTATTAGGGCCACGATGATGTCGCGAAAAGATTTTTGCCCCACTTTGTTTCAGTGACTCACGTGCACATCGGGCTGTTCTGTTTCAAGGTTATTGACAGCGTGTCTTTGTTTAGACACGTTTCTCACTTGACTGCACCAATCAAATTAAGATTATTGTGAGTCTGTAAGTCTATAATTTGCCAAGGCAAGTGAGAGTAAAATCATCCAACCACAGACGATGTAGCAGAGCTGCAGGTGTGCACATGACGCATCGAAACCAAATGTTGCAAAAATCTTTTCGCCATAAAATCGCGGCTCTACCAATTAGGCCTATATTCTGCCAATAAGCACGAACCAGAATTGCAAGTGCGTGCACGTATGGCAATAAAACATTAAATAAGTTGTTGCAAAGTTCTTTTCGCCAAAAATCATTGCCTCTAAGTATTAATTTAAGTGAAGACGAGTGAGAGATTTTGGTCGGCGCTTAACATCGAGGTCTTCAGGACTGGTGAGAGGTGACATGTTGTGAGTATGGAGCACCCACGAAATGATAGGGGCGGAGAAATGGGATATCCCCGAGAAAACCCGTCGGCAACAGCAACGTCCGCCACGTATCCTACAAGCGGAAAATTCGTGAATGAACTCGCCGAGGGTCGAACCCGGATCGCCTAGGAAGGGGGGTTGTAGACAAGTCTGACCCCTTGACCACCACGACCGCTTCGCAGATGCCCAGAGACGACATAAAACAGCCAGAATCTTCAGGGCCAGCGTATTTTTCAAACCAGTGTAGCGTCTTACTCATTGCATGATTATATGACTCATGCCCATAAGTAGGGACAGGAATTTTTGGTGGAAAGATTTTTGCCCCACTTTGTTTCAGTGTCTTACGTGCACACCTGCAGCTCAACTTCATGGCTATTGACAAGAGTCTTTTGTGCAGAGTCGTTATTCGTTTGACTGTGCCAATCAGTACACGGATAACTACCACACATCACGTCTGTGATTTGCGGGTTTAACCTCCACACGCTGGGTGTTACGGCATCCAATCACTGACCACAAAGCAGAGATGCAGGTGCGTAAGTAAGGCACTGAAACAAAGTGCTGCAAAAATATTTTCGCGAAATGTCCTATCTCTACCCATAAGTAGCGATAATGGTATATCGCGAAAGTGTCCTGTACCAACATACCCTTGAAAACACTCTGGTTTCTTGATACATGTATGATTGAGTGTAATACGTCTGGCACAACGTAGTTTTCTGTAGACCAATAATAGGTATCAAATATTACGATAGCGGGATTCTTATTGGCTCAGTCAAATGGGGAAACAGCTGCACGTACAAACTAAATTCAGTTGTATTTAGACAAGATGAATTTACATTGAAACAGCAAACAGTCAAGTTTTCCCGCAATAAACTATCATCTCTACACATATGTTATAAGTAGGGCCACGATTTTGTCGCGAAAAGATTTTGGAAACATTTGGTTTCGATGCGTCATGTGCACGTCTACACGTCTGCTATATCGCCCGTAATTGGATAACTTTATTCTCACTTGCCTTGGCAAATTACAGACGTAATGAATCACAATATTCTTATTCTGATTGGTGCAGTCAAATGAGAAACGTGTCTGAACAAAGACACGGTGCCAATAACCTTGAATAAAAGCTGCCGATGTGCACGAGAGACACTGAAACAAAGTGGGGCAAAAATCTTTTCGCGACAAAATCGTGGCCGTATAGTTATGAGGCATGGTTTAGCTGTTTGCGTGCATTAGTGACGAAATAGTGTAATCATAACACCAGTAAAATGTGGACGCAGCAATAATGAATGAAGAACACATCACTGAGACAACTGGTGTTGTCTCGGAGTTGTTTGCCTTGTCGCAGTTGGCAACCCTGTGCTTAGGGACCCCAGGAAGTAACTAGATTGGTTGTGTATATAACTTCAGCAATTAATATTAGTATATTAAAGGGATTATACTTTAACTAAGGTTAGTTAGGTAACGGTAATATATTTGAAGTATTATACATAGCCCACGACTATAGCCCACGTAAATGTGATTCAATAAGTGCCCGCGTGAAGAGCTGTGTGCGCGGCGGACGATGTGTGTTAGACGTGAGCAGGAGGACTTGGTTAGCAATGATCAACGGAGGTAGACGTCGGGGACTGAGCCGTGGTTGACGGCGTCGAAGGTAAATGTTGGCACTCATTGTGTTTGTGGTTGAAGCATGTTGCTTCAATTATTGCTCGGTCAAGCAATGTACGTGTATTAATGGAAAATCTCGGCAAAGTGTCCATATGTCAGGAGTTTCGGCAAACACCGTGGACGCCGACTTCTACTGTAACGTAACTTCTGTGATACAACTCGTGAAGAATATGGGACACGAGGCCTCGCGGCAAGACTAATGTTAAACTACGTTGGCTGGATGATCACCGTTAATCCAGGTATGCGCCTGTTACTGTAAATAAGCCATTGTAATCGGGCTGGACTTTGAGAATGCTTTCAAGAACGTAACTTTTTGTGGATCATCAGAATATTATCGGCGAACTGAATTAAGTTGAACTCAGACTTTCCGTTATTTGTGGGCTATAGAGGATATGAGCATTGTTGACCTTATATCACAGGTAGAGACATAGCCATCTTTAGTAGAAGGCCGCGGCCTTAGATCTGGCAACCCTGGCAGGAAGGGTCATCTGCCCACTTCTTTTAGCTCTCCAAAGGCAATGGCTGTACCTGATTCGTTATTCTGCTCTACATATCGGCGAGTCAGGAGAAGCCACACTGCCTTTGGCGAGACAAAGAAGTGTTAAAATGACCCTTCCTGCCAGGGTTGCCAGATCTAAGGCCGCGGCCTTCTACTGAAGATGGCTATGGTAGAGATCATGGTTTACCGCGGAAAAACTTGATTTTTTTTTGGGTTTCAAAGCACGTTCAAACGGTGAAATATAGCCTACCTACGGCCATGAACTTTTCGCGAAAAAATATTTTGCCCCACTTTGTTTCAAAGACTTAGGTACACATCTGTAGCTATGCTTCATGGTTATAAGCAGAGACCTGAAAAATTCGCGTTTTATTTTGGTCACAAACTTAAATTCCAACAAATGTTTGTTTGTGTCACTTTCGCAATTGGCCTTTGACTTATTTGACATCTCCTGGAAGTCTCTGAGCCAATAATGACACTGTAAAAAAAAGGTTAGTAATGTTACTCATCATACGTGTGGTAATATTCCCCAACCTTGAGAGGGAAATCTGATTTCCGAATATGTGTGGAAATTTCCGCAAGGTAGTGTATTCACCACACAAACCACTCGGAAGTTTCGCTCGCGTGTTATGGCATTTTGTCCTAGAGGGCTGCGCCAATATATACCAGTTGAGTAACTTTCCTTGACACGTGTTGAGTAATTTTCCCTCACTTGTAGAGGTAATTAGCTTCCATTACATGTCGAGTAAATTTACCTCAATTTTTTTACAGTGTGGAATGGTAATTAATACAGACTTACGTCACTTTAACAACAAGCAGCTAATGAGCATCCGCTGTCTGCTTCAGTTGACAGATATGCTTGCAGACTAGTCTAAAGTTCAGTGAACCCGCGAATTCTTCCCGTCTCTATAGTTACAAGCAGTTTGGTGAAGGGACGTCTCTCATTTGACTGTGCCAATCACAATATGGTAGCTACATACAACACCACACGCCTATGACTTGCGTGTAGAAATTCTAGACACGTGTCGTTTAAAACATCCAATCGTTGACTACAAAGCAGAACTCCAGTTGTGTGCGTAAGGCACTAAAATAAATGTGGCAAAATTCTTTTTGCGAAATGTTAATGACCCTAAATATACCTAACTGGTTTTCACTTGTTCATAGAGCTGTTGCCCTATTTGACTGAGACAGTAAGAATCCCACGTTTGTAGAGACATGAACTTTTCGCGAAAAGAATTTTGCCCCACTTTGTTCCAGTGCCTTATGTGCACGTCTGCAGTTCTGCTTCATAGATATTGGCAGCGTGCCTTTGAACTGTGACGTTTCTCATTTGACTGTACCAATCACAATAAGGTTACTGTAACACCACACGTCTGTGATTTGCGTGTAAAACCCCACGACAC